>JABUQX010090261.1:2500-30000 GCA_015478945.1 Trachelipus rathkii | reverse complement strand
TATATCAAGCCTATATCGCCAATGTAATGACATAAATTTATTACTTGGTCAATATATTACTATATCACAGTTAGAGTTCTTGAAAAGTAAAATAGTTATGAATTATAAATGTTTTAACGCATCAGAGAATTCTGTATTAAGCTCACCTTCAAATAAAATAATTTTATTAAAAGGTTAGATATATATATACAAATATAAAACTTCGCCTCAACTAATAGTTAAAATCTTTAGTCCCTAGAGTTATTTTGGAAACATGGGTCCGGCTTTTGAAGTTCTTCCCCGTATCACCCCAGTTGAGATCAGCAGAAGAAGTATCCCTCGTGGAAATATGTTGTTCAGTGCATACGAAACCTATAATGGTCTATTTATTAATTTGTAAGAACAAATATTAAAGAGATGTATGTATATTTGATTACTATAAAAGACTTAAATATCGCCTACAAAGTGATCAAAAAATCAATGCATCAAAAAAAAAAAAAAACAACAAATCACAGGAATTTTCTAGACTAATTGCTCCACAAAATTTCTTTTTTGAACGTGGTCATGTTTCTTGGAGTTTAGAAGTCACCGATAAATACGCCTCTGTATAAGAATTATAGCCAAGAGAAATAACCACGAATTCGACCGTTCAATGTGTTGAATCGGCTCGTACTTTCTAGTGCTCAGATCTGTGTCTCTTCTCTATGTTATGTTCCTCTCTGATATTCTCTTTCTCTCGTTGTATCTCCATTTACCTTCTTCGTTATCGTATATTCTTTATTTCGTTTGAATTTCTTGACCTCCTATTAAATTAATGATAAGACTATAGTGTGAGGCAATTAAACATAAAAACTGAATAGCACATAAAAAATCTTCAAAAGTATTAAATTTTTTAGTGTAATTATACTCAAAAAGAATATGTTTTTCGAATAGTTTGATAATAAATTTTATAAATATTAACAATTAAATTACTATACGTTATAATATAAAACAATTACTTATTTAAGATTGAATGTATCTTTAAATATATTATAAAACATATATCGTAGTAAGAATTTAAAATTTAGATAGTTTTATTTTTAAAAGATTGAATAGTGGATGATTATCTCTACTTAAGTATAAATACCTCCACTTAGAAGAAATTATAAGAATTTCTCACATTTCAGAATAATGAATTAACTATATAGACTTTAATGCATAGGATTTTTATCTACATATCCTATAATGAACTTTCTTTCCTCATAAAAGCCTTATATATCATAAAATTAATTTCTTTCGGTTATAAAATTTAACTTTTTATTGATGCATTATTTATACTGAATTATATGTTAATACCTTTCTCATTATTAATCGCCATAAAATAGTTTCAAAGTATGACTATTAAAAATTATCTTATGGAAGAGTAATATATGCTTATAGTTATGATCCAATACTAATTTATCACGTATAATAACATGTGTATAAGTTTTGAGTATATATAAAAATGTATTTATCTACTGTTAATTTATGTATTAAATAATTATTAGTTATTAAAAATCACCATTATGTAACTAAACTCATTTTATAATTCCTCATAGTTAATAGAATATAATACAACTGGATGTAGCGTCCATACTTGTTAATAAAAAGGATAGTATATAGAACGATACTCTCTCAAGATGGAAATTATCTAGATATTGCTATGGTCTCCCACAAGGTCTCGTTATTCTCAGTGCGTTACTGAAGAAATATCTAGACCTCATCGTTCACAACCCATATGATCTAAGATGGTAGTAGAATTAAAAATTTTACTCGTTACTGAGAAGAATATGTTTACCAACTTCTCTTTTTTGATATTTTTATTTGATCGGGTGCTCTCGGTTCCCACTCGCCAACGTGAAGAAAAAAAGGTTCTAATGATGGTAAACTATGCTCTCTATATATTCATTGAGAATCATTATAACATTTTATATACAAATTTTAAAGATGTATATATGATTCATATACTATAAAATGTGTAAATAACATTCATAGGTTAAATGATTAAAAATGATATTATTTATCAAAAAATGTACGTCTCTTTTTATAACTAATATATAATAAGTACTTTATACAATACTATAGAATAGTGAATAGATAAATTATATTATATGATAAATTATTTTGTAATTTTATATAATATTATTATATACTATATAAACAATGAAAGGTTTACATATAATATTTATAAGTTAATATATTTAACTATTTCTATTAAAAGACTATGCACGATTACTAAGAAGGAAAAGTACAATAATCTATTACCTCGATACTTGATAATTACTTTTAACCTGAAAGGTAAAAAAGTTGTTTTTCAGAAATTATTTTAAATACTAGACGATATGCTACTCCCACTCATACAATATAATATATGATAAAACTTTATTTGTCACCATGATATTGATTAATATTCTTTCTTATTATACAAAGTGGTCGTTCTTAATTGTCTATCAGGGAACAAAAATTATAAATGCATAGTAGATACAAAATATATTGCATTGTATATTAGTGAAAAGACGGCAAAGTTTTTTTTTAGCCTAAATAGAACATATATATATATATATATATATTTTACCACATAAACGTCAGGGATAATATTACCTAATTATAAGTATTGCCTAGTAATATTAATATGGTGACATCTTTCCTGATGATATTTCCCGTCAACCTTTTATTGCCACCCAATATAACAAGTTTTGAAAATATAAAATAAAATGAAACCATAGTAATTTAATTCCTATTTAATTTAATAAATTCTATTATTGTATGTGAAGTAATAATTCCTCCGGTATACCTTAACTGAATCCAATTAATATTATATAATTAAATATATATATGTATGAGCTGTTAAGATAAAATTTCTATTAAAATAGATAATGCCGGAGCCGGAGTACCGAGCCGGTATGACAACTACGAAAAGTTAGAAAAAAAAATTACACAATAAAATTTTTTTCTTCGAGTATTCTGTAACAAATATTTTTAAATTTGTAAAACATTATTAAGTTTAGTGAATTGAAAGAATAAAGGAAATTTAATTATAATATTTATTTCTAAATATATAAATAATTAAATATAAATATAAATATATTAATAATATAATAATAATAAAAATAATATATTATATTTTAAATAATAGATTAAAATAATAAATAAAATATAATATTAATTAGAATGAAATAATTATAATTAAATAATAATAATTAATAATAATAATTAAATAAATAAATAATAATAATAATATAAATAATAAAAATAATATAATAATATTAAATAATAATAATAAAATTATTAATAAGACCATTTGCTATATTTTGAGTAGAAGTTATAATTAATAATATAATATATATATATATATATATAATATTATATATATTATATAATATATTATATATATATATAATAATATAATATTATATATATATATATTATATTTATATATTATATATATATATATCATAATATATAGTAATTAAATAAAATATATATAATATATAAATAATAATATAATAAATATATAATATATATATATATAATTAAATATAATTAATATAACTATATAATTAAATATATATCGTAGTAACCATTAATAATTGTAAGACCAACGAAATAGATAATTTCACATTCCATGGCAGGTGGGTTTCGTGTCAAACATCTATATAGCCTATTTTTACATACGGGAATATATTAATAATATATAATATATATATATTATAATAAATATATATAATATATATTAATATATATATTATATTATTATATATATAAATATATTTTATATTATAATATATATATATATATATATAATATACTTAATATATATAAATAATATATATAAATTAATATATATAATATAATTAATAATATATATATATATATTATATATATATATATATATACTATATATTATATTAATAATATATTATATTTATATATACTGAATTATTTTAATATTATACTATCATATATATATAATACCGTATATATTATAATTAATATATATATATTATATATATATATATATATATATTATATATATATAAAAAAAAATATTGTGATCATAGTAAAATATTATATTATCCTAAATCTATTGATAATTATAAGAGATTAATAAATAAAATTATTATAGAAATATAATAATAATAGTACAATATATAATAATAATTACCCCTTATAAATATAACAAATATATTATATTATATTTATAAATGAAAGTATCGTGAACAAGTGCTCGAGCATTTTTGAGAGTATACAAGAGAGTGTTATCTCTCAAATCAACTAATATCTAACATTGAAAGTTAAATTGTTCTCTCTTATTTTTAACAAATCATGCAAAGTCTCAAAATAAAGTATAAAACTCTCTAAGATATATCTTATGAAAGATTTAATATTATCATTGTTCTAAATACACTTACACACCAAATTTATATTTAAGTTTGTTCATTTAATTTTTAAATTTATTTATGAAGGTCAAGAAGACCTCTAAACTGACAAAAGATTGATATTTACTACAAAATAAAGACATTCTAATAACAAGAAAACCTTAGATTTGTTTAACTTGTCAGATAAAAAACAGGTTATTCGATAGGATTTAAGAAATTTGTGTAACATTTTCTGAAAGAAATTTATAAAAGTAAAATTCCAAAATATGTACAATTTTCGATTTAAAAAAAAAAAAAAGATTAAATGTATCCTTACATATATTATAAGAGAAAAAATTATATTATCTAAAAAAAAAACTTAATCATGCTACAAAGTATTTTAAAGAGAGACGCAGGTGGATTAAGTAAAAAAGAACTCTAAAAATTATATGCAAAATGATCGTGGTAGAACAACGTAATTTGGTTTAACTGATCTTATACTTGAGATAAATTATGAACGTATATCTGCACCTTGTATGATATATACTCGAAGATAGAACCATACGCTGCCGCTCAAAGAGTCTCCATGTTGTAATGAATGAGCAAAATGTCTGTAAAACTATGAGTTCGAGGGTAGACAAAAGATGGTTGTTAGTAACTGTATTAAACTCGTTATAAATTTATACAGTATTTTGGAGATATATAAGATAGGACACTGTTAATAGGTTCGGTTACAGACTATTCATCAGAGTCGGTCTGTTCAAATTAAAATACAAGTAACCAAGGAGGAGAACAGACGTGATAAACGCGTATAACTTTCTATAGTGAATACCAAGTCCTATCTGATCAATCCCGATTAGTCTACCAGGAAGAGATCCTCGACTCCACCGGCTCATACGACAACATTACTCAAGAATTGTTAATGAACACACGTGTAAGTTTTTATCCTAGGTTAAAAATATGGAAGCTCTATCCCACCAAATAATATATGAAACTTGTGTGAGTAATCACACAACAAAAAATTTAAAAATGAGTTCGCAAAGCAAATATAACAGTTACCGGTGTTTTTCTTCAAAGAAGATAAACCAATCATAATAATGAAATAATGAAATAATTTTTCTTTAATGATATTTATTATAAACAATATAAGTAAATACATACGATATAAAAGGAAATAGTTCTTGTATCAGATTGATGTGCTGTAAAATAAAACTATTCTATATTTTAAAAGATATAATTTTATCTGAATGATTTTTTAAGTATATACTTAATTATAAACACGTCAGATATTTTAAAGTAATGATTAGTTATAAAACTAGTAATCTAATAAAGTCTTATTAAGTTCATAAGTATCTGCTATTATATAGACACTCACAGAAATATATATCTGTTCATTATGTAAGTTAGAGAATAGAAACGATTGTATTATAATCTATTTACTGATTAATAAAGATCATTATTATTTCACTAATTAAAATATATCTATCTACTTATTTATATGAATAATAGTTAATTAGCAATATTGCATCCACTGTTATGAGATAACAACAATAATGCCAAAGTTGATTTTCAGCTATAATATTATTACTTTATTAATTAGTATTACATGCCTTACATATTACAAAACCTTAAATACACTACACTTATTATTCCAAATGCTTACAAATACTATTGGTATTTCATTTAATAATAATTCTATCCAGGATAATGTAGTTAATATCCAGTATATCGAGTATTGCACCAACTGTTAAAAAACCAATTCTAATAATGGTCTCAAATAACACATCACCCAAAACGAATACGTTATTCACAGTGCAATGGTCGTATCAGGTAAGAGTTATTAAGAATTTCTAGTTTGCTAATAGTTAAACTCCAAATAATGTTTGCAAACATAATCTTTCCTCACTCGGATTGTATATGTTCTTAACAATTCTTTAATAACACCATTCCATATAACTAATTCAAGCTTAGGAGTCTATTTCGAACTTTGGCGTCCTCCGATTTATTTTCCCTTATAGAGCATACAAGCACCATTAAACACCTATCTTCATTTATTGCCCCGTTATTATAAAGATTTCATATGATCATGCGGTATGTTACAACGCCAACAAACAGTGAGACGACAAGCCACCACTTATTCAAAAAATAATGGACATAAATCGACGAGTACTTGAGTATAATTATAGGCTAATTCTATACCATTCACCTTCTCATGTGTTAGAAACCTTAACATACAACAACACAAATCCTACAGATATATCTATCCCATATACCGTAAATAAAAGAGAAATAGTCCGCATGTACTTCGTTCACTTCTACACTTATTACCTGTGATTAGAGTGTATGTCTCATCATGTAGTACTTGTCGAGTCCTTCGTCGAACCTATCAAATCTGATATTATTATAGCCGAACGATTTACATCTTCACTTCTCTAACATAGGTCACAGCCACCCTTTCACAGATAATATAACACCTATCCATCTAATCTATTTGACCAACACCACACAATTGTATAAGCCAAACCAACACTCTTTCTTCCTCACCCACTCTCCAAAGCGATATAAGACCAAAGAACTTGTCACAAAATGGATCTGCTGAAAAACTTTAACACTACAGAAACATACTTGATAAAGTTCGACTTACTGTATGTAATAATTACAATGATATTGAGAATGTTTTAAATTCTTAAACGAAACTATAGGCATATTAATCATTAAAAAATTCATACAGTCTGTGCATCTGCATGAAAGGAGCAAACCAAACTCAACCATCATCATATAAAAGAAGAAACTACAAGCGGTCACACAATGTCTCTACAACCAGTTCTTATTAAGTTATATTCACAATTCTCCATGAAGGATACATAATTTGCCTCATTTGCTCCGTAAATAAAATTTATTCAAAAACAATGAAAAACCTCATGGCAACTTTAGTAAAAGATTCACAGACAATAACTTATCGTTTTTGTTTCAGTGAAGATGCAAAGAAAATTTTTGAGGTTTGTCTATATTTTTTGAATATATTCTCTTAGGCAAAATCTCTCTGTAATGAATCTAAATATATTATAATAAAAATATATGACGATTAATAAAATAATAACAAGTAATTTAGATAGTAAATATCATATGAGATACACTAATAAAATGCTTCCGGTATAAATTTGATTATAACCCACATCAAAATAATAAAATATAATGAAACCGAATAATAATAATAATAATTAATAATATATATATATCACATAAATAAAATTCACACATTTTAGTTAATTGAAATGAGTAATATAAAATATAATATAATTAAAGATATATATATGATAATAATTATATATATAGATATTATATATAATAAATATTAATTAGATATTAAATAGTAGTTTAAGATTAAAATTATATATATATATTCAATATCAATAAAAACAATAATAAAATTACAAAGAGGAAACCATAAAACATATATCCTAGTAGAGTGAAATAAAATAAATAGATATATATTCGTTCCTTGATATTCATATTATTAAAAACTTTTCTTAATATAAAATAATTATCACAAACAAATGTCACAGAAAACGACAACTCACATTAGAGAGATACCATCAAAGTTATATGAAAATAAATAACAAAATAATTACATCCAATAAATAAAATAAATAGTTCAAGTCTATAACAATTTATAGAGATGAATAAATCAACAAAATACACATTTCACTTATTATATAATCTAATATATTCACATCAATCCATAACAAATAATAATAATAATAATAATTAATAATAATAATAATAATAATAATAACTTACCAATCGAAATAGTAAGTTTACACATATTTTCTTAACCAGAGTAAAGACTAATAATATTGAGTACCAAAATAAATACCCATGTTATATTATATTAATGATACCCAAATTTATTATAAAGATTATCAAACACTACATCTTTCCATCTATTAGATATACAATAATAAATAAAAATGCCCCTATAAATTGAAAAAAAATAGGATTTTTCCTAAGTTCACTTACGAAACAGATTATTATTAATAACCCTTTTCTCACCTCACTCCCAAGAGCCTCCATTCAATAGACGTTAATCAAAAAGGGACGTATGAATATCAGCCGTCTTCTACAATAGCCGCTTATAACTTTCACACATGTAGATTATAACTATAAGATTGATGAAGTCCTCTCTAGATTGAGTTGGCTGCAGTTATTGTTGTATGCTATGAAAATACGTATAATTCCAAATTACGAAATATACCCAGAATTCCATCTTCGCTGTTATATATACCAATCCACCAAAAATAACTATATTTTAGAGCGTGTGTGAATACCTGATAAATAATAGAGAATGATTTCGTCAATTACAAATAGTATGATGGTTCCTTACCATTATTATTATAAAGTAACATATATATATTTTTTAAATTCATATAGTCTTTTTAATATATAGTTAAAGGTTATATAATTTTAATATAATTAATTGATATATTATAATATTAATGATTAATATTAATATTTATTAATTAAATATATAATTATAATATTATATTAATATAATTATTAATATTAATTATTAAATATTTATATTATAATATATATATTAAATATTAATATTAATATTATATTAATAATATATATTTATATATTAATTTAATATATTATTATATATATATATATATATAATATTTTACCTTACTCTTATTACGGTTCTTTTAATGTTACACTTTATTAATTTTTACAATATTTTATATTAATAATAATAATTAATTTAATATTATAATATTATATTTATTAAATATTAATAATAATATATATTATTAGTTTTTAATTATATTATTATAATTATATTATATATATATATATATAATTATTAATTATATTAATATATATGTATTATTATCTAAATTAATTATTAATATATATTAATATAAAGATCATATTATTAATCTCATTATTGAGGTATTGAAAACAACAATACTTTTATTAATATTATATGACTTATTAAATTCACATTACATTCAAGTCGATTCCAATATATAAAATGGTGGAAAAGTGATTTTACGCGGCAATTGATATTATTATACCGAATATTATTATTTAAAAATCCTAGCAAGGTACTGAATAGTGTATTATAAAAGATAAAAATAAAAAGTAAATTCGCTTTTAGACCATAATCTTCTAGTGTAAATTTAATGAGTAATCTAACTACGAAATTATCTTATATAATGAATTCTTAGTAATAACATTACATCTCCATGTTTTACTCTCCTCTACTCAAAGTTATTAGATAAATAATTATAATACTCTCAGATTTTTAAATTATTAAATTGATATATATTTTATATATATTATTATTATTATATATTAATATTATTAATTATTATTTATTTATAATATGTTAATTCAGTAATTTTTTATTCACATTATTATTTATAAATTAGCCAAAAACATTTAATTAATTTAATTAATATTTAGATATATAATTATATTAACATTAATATAAATAATTAATTTAACATATAATTTAATAAATTAATATTATTAATTATATTATAAATTAATTATTTAAGTATTATAATAATTTAACTATTAAATATAATATTATATATATTTTTGATAAATCATGTTATTTCTATTAATTTAATATATTAAATATTCAGATTAAATATTATATTAATTTAATTAAATATTAATTATAATTAATATAAATTAAATAATATTCTAATAATATTATTATATTTATAAATATATTATAAAAATAATTACGTTAATAATCTTAATAGTAAATTGGTTAATTTCGAAAAATAGTGTTTAACTTAATAATTAGTATAATATCTTATCATTTATATAAATATCATATATTAAAATAGTAATAATTATATTATTATATAATTGAATTATTTTAATTATATTAAACAGTTAATTATTTTATAATATAAACTTACAGACTATTAATAATAATAAACAGTATTAATAATATTAGTATTTAAATATAAATACTTTAATATTAATAATATTAATTAATTATTATATTAATTATATATACTCTTATAAATTAAATTAAAATATTACATTATATTTAATTTAATAATTAATTTATAATTAATTTAATATGTAAACATTATTAATAATATATTATAATGTAATTAAATATTAATATATATTATTATAATATTATATATTAATAATTAACATTATTATTTATAATATTATTCTAATTAATTATAAATTAATAATATTAATATAAGAATAATATAAATAATATTAATATTATATATTAATAATATTAATATTAATATATTAATATTAAATAATCTTAAGAAATTATATTATTAAAATTTAATATATTATTTCTCCTATGAATAATAATTATTTAAATAATTATATTAATATTAATATTTTTTATTATATTTAATTATATAAATTATTAATATTAATATTTATTTATAATGATTAATATTATAATATATAATTATTTTTTAAATAATATTAATATTATTTATATATATATTAATTTAAATAAATATTACCTAATATATTTAAATATTACATTTATGCAACATATTATAATTATGCTAAATATTATTATAAGCATCAAATAATATTTCTTTATGATTATAATATATTTTATTTATATTAAATATTAATTAATTTATAAATATATTTATTAAATTTAAATATTAATATAATTCAATTAATATTTATATAAAGATATAATAGTAATTAATTATAATTAATTAATATTAATATTAATATAATATTAAATATTTATACTATATAAATATTAATATATTTAAATTATATAATATATTTAATAATGTAATTTAATAATTAATTATTTAACTGATTAAATATATATTAATTTAAATATTAATAATTAATAATTATTATTAATTATATTATATTATATATTTAATATAATATTTAATCTATATATAATATATTACAACTCCCAAAGTGAGAAGTAGTCTTCGATACCGTCATTAGTTTACCAGTACGTTTCTTTTTCCAATATATACTATATAATATATTATATATATATAATAACTGAGTCTGAACATCATTTTACCTTAGATAAACACGTCACTCCAGAAATATGCCAAATTTTACTATCAGGTGTGTGCGAAAATTATTACGGCGGTGTGACATACTCTAGTCTCCTGACCGAAGTTTATATTAATTAACTCCTATTCAAAGGTATTGCGGCTGTTTTTCCCCCACCATTCCTGGATAAGTGCCAGAAATCGGAATTTTTTAACCTATAGCCCCAATTTATTCTTACCATTAACCCTTTAATACAATATCATACTACGAATGTTAGAAGTATCGCTACTTTATTCATAGTGCGGATAATAATTTGCAAACCATCAATAATAACTTTGAGTTCACCTCAGAATAGAGGAATAGTAGATTCCATTAGTTTCTCTCAAACGGAAAAAGGAACATGAGATTGCCATAGGTACGGTGATTAGAGTTGTCCTATGATCCCGGACGCGATTTATTTTAATCCAGAAGAGGAAAGTATTTTTATTTTTTCTTTCTCAGCTACCGAAACCGACATAAACTTCTCAAATACCGATCTACTCTCTTTTATCAAGTAGTGAAGTCATGCCATGAAAAATGACTTAAACTCTTTAAACCATGATAGTGGAATATCCACTAATCATAATATAATAAAAATTTGAATAAATATTAAATATAATATCTTATAATATAAAAACGGAGGCCAATTTATTTAAACTCCAACATTAAAAATTATTAAAGTTTCAACGTAAATTCATTGATAATAGATTTTCTTAAGAGTCTAAGGATGTAATCCTAATTATAAAATAAGATTACCCAAGATAATTAATAAAGATTAATTGAATACACCCTGATAAATCTTACGCCGTTTAAATACAGTAGATGATAATATATTAATATATAAAATAATTATAATATAAATATTAATATATATATTATAATATCAGATATCATACCAATTGATTATTTTACACTCCGGCTCCGGGTCAGCCTCTGAGTATAATATATATCTATAGAGGGTGCAACGTTCCTTAATAAATATTTAACAATCATCATCCAATGTAGCTTAAATAGAGTTATATTTTTTCGAGGAAATGTTCGCAAATATTATGTTTTTCATTCATATATTTAATCTTATATGTGATTATAATCATCCACGAATTAATCTACCTAATCTATAGTTTTATAAATAAGTGATAAAGACAATTAAATACCACTTTTATATGCTCTATTAAATAAAAATCGTGAATAAAGATTAAATTATATTTTTTTTGTAATAAAATCTAATATTTTGAATAATAGTTATTACAATTCTTTAACTATGCAGATAAAGGTAAAGCTCAAATTAATTCATTGAAAGCTATATATTCACATAGTCCTCCTATTTATTTATTATCTCATTCATACATTATAACCATCTTCATTATAATATAAAATCAAACAAATACTATTTATGTCCAAAGTCCATTATTATTATGGAATATTAATATTAATTAATAATTAAGTTGCGATCCTTCATATCACTTCTAAGATAACTATATTAATAGTTTCTTTCTTAATGTAATTAGTGGAGTAATTATTAGTCTAAAATACATTTATTGTTTATTATAATACTGGGTTAATTACAATTACTGTCCTCTTAGAGTATATATTATTTATTAGTAATAATACTATGACCCTTAACTCTGAGCCTCACAACTCATTTATTTTATATTAAGAACATGATTATTGAGCTATCTTTAACATCTCATTATATATCTTTACATTTAGTATACATTTGAAAACATACCATCAATTTTATTCTTTAAAAATATATTTATTTTTTAAATTGTAATCATTTTGATCCTTAATTTTTCTAATTAAATATTATTAATTATTATTTAACCCTTTATTTATCCATCATCATTATAGCTGAAGCAAAAGTTTTTTTTTTTTAATTATTTATCCACGATGCCTTTTTAAGATACCCTTCCGTGTATCTTGTATAAATCCCCACAATTTCGATACGACAATGTCTGTGACTTTTGAAGATTACCTTTTATTTATTTAACTCATTAATTTATTCTTTTTAAATTTAATAAATTAACACTACTATCATTGCTTTAAGTCTTACCATCAGATTTGGTTATTTATTAGTGTGATTCTTATTCTAGATTGCCAAGCGATTCCGTATTTTGACTCAACTTTTTATAACTTTGTCTTATTGCATGTATGCTAATATGCCTGAAAAATTGGACTCGGTACATCACTAGCGTAGGAAATTGTTTCAACTATAATACTCAAGTCAAGCAATTTCCTTCATATTTAGTTCTAAAATCTAAAATTACAATTCCTTTACATTATTAATCGTAGTTTATTATCACTATAATCTATCGTGTCAATTTTTAAAACCATAATGTGCTGGTGCAGCCGTCGTTATGGCAAATGAATAATTCATATTTAAATGGTTTAATTTTACTTTTTGAGTATTTAGTAAATTTATAAATGGAAATCTTATCTTTCTCGATATCGCTTTCAGGGAAGTTATTATTCCTCAGATATAGTTAAATTTAACAAACACCACTAATTCACTTATTTATTGTACTTTATTATTCATCTTGAATCATTATTATATTCATCTGTTCATACGATTATCTGATATTATCAATCAATTATACAAACCCGAAAAATAACCCAAGGATTATTAATATTCTCAACTTACTTATATTAAAATAAATTCGATTTTACTCGAAAACATATGTTTATACACGATTCACGAAAATTAAAATAAATATGGATTTAAAATTCACGTAATTCCGGTATTGGAAATAAAGATGAATTTGTGAGATTAACTATGAACATTACTTTTTAAGTCTTGAATATAGATATTTAATGAATACACATTTAGACACTTAACACAATTAAGTTCTTATTGCATAGGTTTATTAAGTGAGCATAATGTCTATACTTCGGTAATAAAAAGAGATAATAATATGATAATTGTCAAGACAATTAATTATTTTATATAATTTATTGGCTAATATTAAATATTTTTAAATTATATTAATAAAATTTTAGTTTTTATTCTTTTTTAGGTATAATTTTGAACAGTTGAATAATTAAATATAAGTATAATAAATAAATATAATAATTATATATATATAAATATAATAAAATAAATAAATAACAATAATTACTCCAATGTTTATATAATAATTTTAATTTTAGTTAAATATGTCGTTAATAACTTTAGTACTATAAATATTTATTATTATAAATAAATAATAATGATATACTATCAACAAAAACAAATAAATATTTTAATATTAATTTGATTATATATTAAAAATTATTTAATCATATAATTGATAATAAATAATATAATAAAAAAATATTAATAATATATATATTTTTATATAAGTAAAACATAAAATTGACTGTCAATCGTCTAAAAGATACTGATAAATTAAGATTACATTTACCTTATCCCAACATTAAAAATAAAATATATTAATCTGTATATATTCTAATATTTAATTCTTGATTATAAATATTATTTTAAATATTTCTCTTGTCTTGTAAATATAATTACCATAATAATGATAGATAAATATAAACAGTTTCCTATATTAAGTAATAGTTATGTATAAATCATATACTTTATATGGTACATATAACACAATCCAAGATTAGTTAAATAAACCAACTTAAATATATATAAAATCAACACCCCATTCTATACCAGCCTATCGTGTGTGGGATCGAAAACTATATAGAAACCCCATAAAACAATAAAAAAACATTAAGAAAAGGAACAAAATGGAACAAGCGCCCTTAACGGACGTCCGGCATATCAGTGTTAACCCGAAACCGGTAAGAGATGAATACTTCTCTTCTTTTTATTCGGCATGTAGGAACTTTTTTATTGTTTTAAGGGGTTTTTATACAGTTTTCGATCTAATACACGATATTCTAACTAATAGATTAGTTGCACATCTTGAAGATCATGAATTGATCAAGAATTCCCAACACGGTTTTAGAAGAAACAGATCATGCTTAACAAATTCACAAGTGGGTTTAACCCTTACCCTTGAGTTGATAAACCAGGAGTGTTACCTCCTGACCACGATGAGCTAAATGGAAGTCCGGCCACTTTCCTTTGCAGCGCGGTTACCTACCTTCCGAAGGATACCAAGCATGTCTTTGGTTGGACACGACCTCCGCAAGACCTACCCGCTCCACAACTCGGTCACACCAAAGACATGCCTTGTTCCTCTTTGGAAGGTACGTAACCTTTCAGAGGAAAGTGAAGTGGCAGACTTCATTTTAGCTCATCGTGGTCAGGAGGTAACGCTCCTGTTTACCAACTCAAGAGTATGGGTTTAAACCCACTTACGAACTAATAATATATATATATATATATAATATTATATATATATAGTATAATATTATATATATAGTATATATATTATATATATATATTATAATATATATAATATAATATATATAATATATAAATAATATATATCACAAATAATGATGCGGTTTAATGCATTATACTTATGTATCAAAGTGAAGTCCCGCTTAAAAATTACCCCAGTGTGACCCAGTGTGAGCGGGGAGGTCTGCCGGAGGTCGATGTCACCCAAAGACATGCCTTGTTCCTATCGGAAGGTATGTAACTTCATTAGAAAGTGGAGACTTCCTTTAGCTTCATCGTGATTCAGAGGTAACACTCCTGGTTTACCAACTCAAGGGTAATGGTCAAAACCACTTAGGGCCTTATTATATATATAATATATACAATATAATATATATAATATAACATAATATATTATTTAAAAAATTAAAACAAAGTTTTAAAAAATATTTATTTAAAAATTTTTTAATTTTTAATTTTATTTATTTAAATTTTTATATATATATATATATATATATATATATATATAATATATATATATAAATTAATTGATTGAGGTGTAATGCATTATATTCTATATATATATATATATATATATATATATATATATAATATATATTTATATAATATATATATATATATATATATATATATATATATATATATTATATATATATATTATATCTATCATATTATATATATATTATATATATATATAACTGTACTCGTTGCAATCGAGGTTCATACATTAATTCGACTTCCAGATTGCTTCGTATTAGGACCTGCAGGCGAACACATAGGCATCATTCATCGCACTATGGCTCCACTCAACACCAAGGAATATTCCTCTGCGTGAGATCACGCGTCATTATGCGGAGCCCTCATAACTCTCCAGCATTTCAAGATTTTGTAATTCTCACCTCACAAACAGTCTCTCTTCTGGTAGAGTCCGTATATACATTCAATAAGTGTAGGCCAAATCTATATAAAAAATATGTCAGATACAAATCTTATATTCCATAATAATATACAAGTCTTTCATCCATATAAAAGTTAAATCCAACAACCATCTAATTCCGTAAGCACCGCCTCTAGAAATTAACAATGGCAATAAAGTAACTCCTTTTCATATCAGTCTCTTGGTAAAGAAGGTTCCTTTTTAAGGTAAATAACAAGTCGGAAATATATGTTGTCATTTTTATTGTTCTTGTTTTTATTTTATATTCTTATGTCTTGGTATATATATATATATATATATATATATATATATTATATAATATATATTATAGTATATCATATATATATATAATATATATATATTTTTATATTTATATATAATATTATATATTTATATATATATAGATATATTATATATATATATATATATAATCACTAACTAAAATTTTTTTTAATTTTCATTTTAGTAAACTTAGAAAATTCGGATCCGATTGATCGTACTTCATATTTTTCTAGAATAAGAAAATTCCCGTTCTGAGTCTATATTTCAAATTCCAGTGATAAATAAAAGCATTTAGATATTTTCCACTCCATAATGCTGCATTGGAGTCTCTTTGTGATTGGTTGTTTTACGTCATTTGTAAATGCTTCGATCGGAATCGTGGAGGATGACCCCAAACCTCCGACGAGAAGGATTGCACGAACAATGTGCTCTGACCCGGGGTAAGTCTTTACAAAACCAGTCCTTTTATATGGTTATCATTATTCATTATCAATTTATTACAATCTTTCCTTCTATAGTTCTTTCTTGGTAAGTGGTCGAGCTAATGAATTAAAAATTTTAATTTAAAAGAATATACTGCTGCTACAACAAATATAATAAATTAGTCTATTAATAGATGTTAATAATCAATTAAAATTAATATTAATTAAAATTAAATTTGGGTTTAAATGCTTTCATTTGACTTGATTCTGTTCTTAACCTATTCTAAAAAATATTTATATTTAAAGGGTGAATGGAGATATTCCGCTTCAGACCCTGGAAGTTACTCCTTCCGTTGAAAAGGTTTGTTTAATCTTGTAGAGCTTGTTTTAAAGATAGTGGTTGGTAATACTTTTACTTGAAAATTAAAGAATTTGAGTAATATTTTAATAGATGTCAATAACCAGATAATTAAAATTTTCAGTTAATTTCATTTCATTTACCTTTAAAAATCTTAACATTACAGGTGTCAACTTTTCATACAGTCTTTGGGATAGACATTAAATCACCTGTTCCTTTTCCACAAACGTCTGATGTTTTGGTAGAAAATTCCAGACCCCATTCTCCACCTATTCAAGCACGATCACCTAGAACTACAAACGTAGGTCCTCCAGCTCCCCCCCAGCCTGCAATGGCGCCTTCTCCCCCACCACGTCCTGAAAGAGCTCAAGTTACAGGCTAGTAAATTAGTCTTAAGGAAAGCTATAAACTAAGATAATATAGGAATTTTTCAAACATTTTTACGTTAAATAATACAGCCTTACTTTATAATAAAAATTTAAACTCGTAACAAGAAATTTATCTTGAAAACAGGAATCAAGTGCGTTGACATAGGAGGTTTCGAAAAATTCGAAGCTACCCTAACTTCACCTGAGGGTTATGATGCTATTCCAGTGTTTGAGAACAAACCAAAGGTAGACCCCACCACAGATCATTACTGTAGGATGATTCCCTTACAAGTTGTTGGAGTGTATCAACTCGTAGTATCAAAATTTGAACCCTGTGGCGTTCGAAGGTGCGGACAAAGTGATGGAGATGTAAGTAATGTGTGGGTGCTGTTATATATATATATATATATATATATATATATATATATATATATATATATATATATATATATATATATATATATATATATATATATATATATATATATTATATAATATTTATTATTAGGTAATTCTTATTTTTAATCACACAAAGTCCCAAGGCTTGTAAGTTAGCTGCCTTTTTTCAAATTTTAAAAAGCTGTAGTCAGTAGTTTAGTATGTGAAATTCAAAACGGATTAAACATAGATACATAATATTAATTTTGCTAAAGAGATGTGAAGTTAGTCAAATTAGGGTATCGTTAACAAATGACTAGTTTCCTTTAATTCAATAAATTGTGGATGAAACTTGTATTCAGCTTCGTGAAGTAATTTTTCTTTTTTCAGAATCTGTATTGTTTACTTTTGCGTTTTCCCCGCATTCAGTGGATAAAATTGCCGGAAGACGAACTGTCGAAAAAGTTTGCCGACCGCTTACCGACGGCCGAAGAAACCAAGGTTCTGGTCGGTTTGAGATAGCCGAGAAAGTTGGAATGAGGCATTTCTTCGTCGTTTTCACTTTTCTAATAACAAATTATCACACTTGTGAACAAATAAAGACTTAAAACAGATTTTATTAATTATCTGAACATGGATTCCAAGTTTCATGCTACTAGAGGTCTAATTTTTAATTTTAGTGTTTTTGCACGCTTACAACATCAATACTGCCGTTACTTGTGCTACTATATAATTAATAATCTGAATTTAGAATTGTATAATTTATAAAGAGCTTGTTCCATTATAGTTGGTTTCTGTAAAAAATAAAATTATTTTAAAATTTTTTGTACAAAATATTTTTTTAAAATGGCTACTAAACGATACCATGCTTTTTAATCAAACCTACGCGCGAACTCGAGCAATACTCTAATAGCTATTAAACCGCAATTGGGTTAAATTTAAGTGTTATCTGGATCCGGTACAAAATAAACTTTTGTGTAAAATGCTTGTTAAAAGATTATTCGTAATAAGGTATATAATAAAAACTTTTATCAGCAATGAACTGTATAGATTCTGAATCTTTTGAACGTTAAACAAATCTACATATCAAGAAACTTAAACTTAGGTTAATATCTTAGTTATATATGTGTTATTCGTTGTTCCCTCGGTAAATATCATCTAAGAAACCATTAAAATAATGTTTGTTTTCCTACGGAAAAATTAGTAAAGCGGTAACCATTTTGGTAAGTAGAAAATTGTGGGCCCATGGTCGATTAACTGTGTCCATGAAGGGAAGTTAATTTTTTGCATGTTACGTAGGCAAAAAAATGTAGAACGGCGCCCGCTAGTGAAGAGTCTTGAAATAACTTCCGTTTGATTTCCTCGTAGATTTAAGCATATTTTCGTGTCTGGATAATTTGTCCGAGAAGTGAATTATGTTAAGTTTGGTTACGCCAAGTTAAAGTAAAAATTCTATGTTGGGTAAGGTAGCGTAGACCTAACTTAAATTTTTTTAAAGGTGTGAAGCCTCTTTTATTACAATAGTTTTATTGACTTGACTTCATTTTTATTTTTTTTCAAGGAGTTCGAATCCATAATATGGATATGGACACAAATAAAGACATTCCGAAAATATTTCTTTATATTTAAAACAAAGGTTTAACATTTGTTAAAGACTTTGAAAAAGTTCAAAACTAGTTTTTGGGAAGGTGACAAACATTGCTGGACAAAAAAACGCTTGGGCCCTTTTGACGATCAATTGTGCTTTCGGAGGCCATAGGTTTAATAGATTAGAATTATTCTCTACGTCCCTATGTAATTAATAAATAAAATACTAAACCTAAATTGTGATGCTTAATTATCATAACTTATCTTTGGATATTAAGTCTGCTTTATTAAATTTCGGGCCTCATACTCTCATCCACTTCTATGTATAAATATATTGCTTTATTAAATTTCGAGTCTCGTACTCTTTCACTTGTATATATATTATATATATATATATAATAATATATATATATATAGGATAATATAATATATATATATAATTATAATTGTTCCTATTCTGTTTTACGACTCTGTCAGTTTTATTTTTTTTGTTTATTTTTTTAAATATGCTAACTAGATGGATAACCAACAATGAATTCTCATGTAACGGACAGCATCAAAGTTCCGAATATTTTAAATAATTTTTTAAAAATCAAATTTATGTTTAAATATTGTTTCAAAAATGAAATATCTCCAAAAAAGTACGTCACTTACAGAAAAAACAATTACATATTTGAATCAGGCCGATAAAGCTTATTATATATATATATATATTATATATTATATATATATATATATATATATATATATAATATATATATATATAATTATATATATATATATATATAATATTATATATATATATATATATCAATATATTCATTAAAATGAAATATCTCGAAAAGTCCGACACTTACAGAAAACTAATTACATATTTGGAATCAGCGTATAAAGCTTATTACCAAAAGTAAAAAAAAAGAAACAGCAAAAAAAAAAAATAAAAAATGAGCGGCTCGAGCCGACGCGGGGACAGAGGACGTTTTTCCATTACCCCGTAAGGGAGGGGTGGAGGAACCCCGAAACACCCAAATACCAAAGAGCGGGGTTCCGGAGACCCTCCCCGGCAGGGGGGAAAATAGTCCTACCCTGTAGTTCCCGGGAAAGGCCGAGAGACCCGACTCCTGCCATCTTGCGTCCGCCCAACCCCCCCCGGGACGGTTTACCCTGGGTCATTCCTTGTTAGAAAAATTAAAACTGACGGAGTTGTAAAAACGAAAAGGTCCTATATATTTTGAATCATGTCCGTTACCACTTAAAATGATTGTTAGGGATCATATACGAGAAATATATTAAAAAAAAAACAAAAAAAATTTCAAAACTGACTGAGTCGTAAACAGAGATATTCCTATATACTTATATATATTATATTATAGATATATATATATTAGTATATATATATATTAATATATATTATATATTATATATTATTAATATATATATATATATTATATATATATATAATATATATATATATATATAGGCCAGCATCCCGAAGAGTTCAGGGAAGTAACTAGAAAACTATAACATCTACAGGAAAAATAAAATAAACATTTTTGATGTCAGGAATATTTTCATCGAAGAAAATTAAAAAAAAAATTTATTTTATTGTAATATTTATAATAACACATTAAATATTTGTAAAATCTTACACATTGTACGCTTTGATTGACCTTGAAACGTGCATTAGTTCTCGAAAGCAAAAAGTGCCAAATAACCACTTTTTTTTACGCTTTGAAGAATTATTTTTCTTTTTATATCCTTTATAGGGGGAGCCGACGGTAGGACAGAGGGGGACGAAGTCCCCCCCCGTCGTTCCCCGGTAGGCCGAGGAAACCCGACTCTATCCATCTTTAATTTTTACGTAGGTATTCGTTATTTTTAAAAAAAAAATTCCAACATTTGGCACCTTGCGTGCTCACTCGAGTAAGCGGCATCTTTGAATTGCAAAAAACTAATTTTTCAACATTTTTATAATTTTATTTGTTTTAAAAAAAACTGTGTATTTTTTTATATTTTTTAATTACCGGGGTAAAATGTCTCCTGAGTTCATAAAATGAATAGTTTTTCGTGTACCTTGATATAGTTTCTAATACATGCTGAACTCTTCGAGTGCTGACCATATATATATATATATATATAATATGATATATATATATATTATATATATGATATATATAAGGATATATATATATATATATATATAATATATATATATAGTATATATATATATATATATAATATATAATATATATAATATAAATATATATATATATATAATATATTAGGGTGAAAAAAAAAACCAGGTTTTAAGAAAAAAAAAAGACCATGGTTTTCAAATCAAACCAACTGCGTTTTTTGTTTTGGGGGGTTTTATGCTATTTTGATGGTTTAATGTTGTTTTTAATGGTTTTAATAGATTTAAAGGCAAAACATCACTACTGGAAACTGTTATACACATGTAGCAACACCTCCTTTTTAAAAATTCCTCAATTAAAATTTCTTTAGATTCTTAATTTTCGAATTTTCTTGATAACTGTAAACTGGTATAAATTATTATTATTTTTTGAGTTATTACATGAACTAATAAAGTAAAAATAAGGAGGGTATATTATAAATATATAAATCCTATCTGCAAAAAAAGGTATACGTATTATTTACAAAAAAAAAAAAAAAACGCATAAAGAAAAGTTTATTCTAATTAACCTATAATGATATACAAATGAGTCTTATTTCCTTTAATTTGAATACTAGGAATTATATATATATATATATATATATATATAGATATATATTATTATAAAATTTATATCATATATATTATAATATATATATTATATATAGATATTATATATATATATATATTATATATATATATATATATATATATATATGAGAGAGATAGAGAAGCGTGAGGGTGAGGGTGATTTCCCATAGAGAGTGACAAGAGAGAGAGGAGAGAGAAAAATCAATCATTAAAGTCGAAACTGAAATTATCATTAAGAATTTATTACAAAAAAAACTAATTTCCTTGCTTTAGCTGTTCCCAACTACTTCTAATGTTGCTGTGCACTAGTCCAAAAGTTGAAAATACCCTTTCACATTAGCATTTGATAAAGTTTCTGACAATATGCTTACTCTTATATTATATATATATATATATAGATATATATAATTATATATATTATACTATATATATATATATATATATATTATATATATATATATATATATATATACTAGATATATATATATATATTTATATATATATATATATATAACCTTCTCATATAATTTTTCTTTTGAGAGATCTGTACCAGGATGAAGGAGTCACCGGCTGACAACAGAGACTCATCAAATAGGTAAACTTTTATGAAATGGAGGAGAAATTGCTCTTAATTTTATTCCATAATGGCATCAATTCAGGATACTCATTTTTCATAAATTCCATTGCTTTGAATACTCATCCTTGGAAGGTACGGCGGTCTGATATCTGTGGGTTAAAAATATACCCAATAAATAAGTTGCAGCTTCTTACTGCCTGATGATACAATTCTTTTTACTTTGGCTAAAATCTTGTCTGTTGAGTGTGGATTAAGCTGTTCTAGCTCCATGTTCATATTTTCCAAATATAAACAGCATCACTAAGTTTACAGTCATTGCCTTCTAGCTGGTTAATGCTGTGGCCAAACAAAATCCACACATAAGTTTTATTATAAACTTTTGAAATGTTGCATCGATGGGTAGAAAATGAATTCCCAAGAGGTCGAAACAAGAATCATGTTTTAAACATGTTAAAATTAACAAATATAAGATATATATATATATATATATATATATATATATATATTATATATATATATATATATATAGTATATATATAATATATATATATAGTTAGATATATATTATACCGTATATAATATATCATATATATATATAATATATATATAGTATCACATATATATATATATATATATATATAATATATATTATATATATATATTATAGATATATGTATATATTATATATTATATATTTATTATAATATATATATATATAATATTATAGTATATTATAATCATTCTCACAATAACATAATCAGCAGAAAAAAAAAAAAAAAAAAAAAAAAAAAAAAAAAAAAAAATTTTTTTTATTGCCTTGGGGTTTTTCTTCCCTTAAAAAATTTAGAAAACCCATTTCAACATGCTAAAGAAAAACCATTAATAAATATTTTTAAAAAATATTTTATTCATGTTTTTTTAATGTTTAAACCATGTGTTTTTTATGTGTTTAAACCCTGATTAAACCAATGGTTGTAAACCAAAATGTAAAACCATCCCACCCTTATATATATATATATATATTATATATATATATTAATATATAATATATATATATATTATATTATATATATAGTATATATATATATATATATATATATATCTATATATATACTTCTGTATATACACTATTAATATTTCCTAATATATATATATGTGTAGTGGTGGTGTGTGTTGTGTGTTTTAGCACGAGAAGCAAGCCTCCCAACTGTATTCGAAGGCCTTCAGAATGTGAGATTGGACTCTTCTGGAAACTGCCTGGGACAACAACAGTTCAACACTCGCCCTAAGGAAGAATGCCCCTGGAACTTGGGGAAGAAATTCGACTGAGAGAGAGAGAGAAGAGAGAGAGAGAGAGAGAGAGAGAGAGAGAGAGAGAGAGAGAGAGAAGAAGAGAGATTCTCCTGTATTCTTATTTAAAATAAATTTTCGTTATATTATTATTAGGTTAGGAATACAGCCGTTTGCTGGAGGTGGTAATTCAGAAAAGACTGGATTACAGAGAAAAGTATTTCAAAACACTGCCGTTTCCTCGTCTTTAGAGACTGATGTAGAAATCCCAGGTATATATAGTATATATATATATAGAATATATATATATTATATATATATATTATATAATATATATATATATATATATATATATATATATATATAATATATATTAGTATATATAATATAATATATATATATATATATATCCGCCAATGGGAAAAGGCCAGATTACAAAAACGCGTAGGAGATGATACCTCCTCTTCTTTTTTCTTATTTCCTTATTTTTCACAGAACAATTAACATAACTTCTATAGTTGGCAAAATTTTTGAAGCAATACTAACTAACAGATTAGTTGCACATCTGAAGATCATGAATTGCTCAAGAATTCCCAACACGGTTTAGAAGAAACAGATCATGCATAACAAATTAACAAGTGGATTTGAACCCTAACCCTTGAATTGGTAAACCATGAGTGTTACCTCCTGACCACAATGAGCTAAAAGGAAGTCTACCACTTGCCTGAAGGGTTACCCCCCCTACCTTCCGAGAGGAACAAGGAATGGACTTTGGTGTGCCATCGACCTCCGGCAGCCTACCCGCTCAACTCGGGTCCACACCAAAGGACATGCATGTTCCTCGGAAGGTAGGTAACTTTCAGAGAAGTGGCGACTTCCGTTAGCTTCGTCGTGCGTCAGGAGGTACCACTCCTGGTTTACCAACTCAAGAGTAAGGTTCAAACCCACTTACGGAAATTATATATACAAATAATGATGCGGTTTAATGCATTATACTTATGTATACAAATGAAGTCTGTTTAAAATTACCTAAGTGGAACCCTGACCCGTGTGTGAGCGTAGAGTCTGCGAGGTCGATGTTCACACTCCAAGACGTGCCTTGTTCTCTCGGGAAGATAGGTAATCCTTTCAGAGAAAGTGGCGACTTCCTTTTAACTCATCGTGGTCAGGAGGTAACACTCCTGTTTATCAACCCAGGGCAAGGTTCAAACCACTTAGGGACCTCATATAATATATTACATATATTATATATATATATTATATAATATATATATATATATATATATATATATATATTTATTATTATTATATATATAATATATATATATATATATATATATATATATATATATCGAAAAGAAAGGACCGGATCAATATAACATGGACAAAGAAGCGAGAGTCAGAGAGCGAGGAGGAATATATATGCTCTTGTCAATTTAAGTCATTCTTCTTTATACTTACGTCGAACAAAAGTACAAGAGCGCGCATGGTGACAGAAGCATACTTTTTTTTTTAATTAAACAATGCAAAGTGAAATAATTATTAAATTTAAAAATAAATTACGTTAAGTAAGGGTTATGTTACGTTGAGTAAGTTATGTTGAGTTACGTTTAGTTTACATAGATTTAAACAATTTTTTTAATATTTAAAGCAAATTTAATGCTCTTTTATTACTATAGTTTAAATTTGACCTATACAATTTTATTTGACGTTTTATGAAATGTCTTCGAATCCATGCAAATCGATATGTATATGGATGTCGAGGCAGATAACAGACATGATCCCATTATATTATAATATAATATATTATATATATATTATATATATAAATATTATATATATTATATATATATATAATATATATATATTATATTTATATATTACTATATATATATAGTTATATATATATATATAATATATATGACCAGCATCCCGAAGAGCCAGGCATGTAACTAAAAAAACTTATAACATCTACAGGAAAATAAATACATTTTTGATTTCAGCAAGTAATTCCATCGACAAAACTTTTAAAAAAATTTATTTATTCTAATATTTATTAATAAACACCTTAAATATTAGTAATAATCCTTAATCTGGCAAGTTGTACGCTGTGATTGCACCTTGAATCCCTGCATTAGTTCAGAGAGCAAGAGTTGACAAATAGTATTTTATTTTTACGCTTGGAGAAAATGTATTTTTTCATTTTATATCCATTTAGGGGTCGAGCCGACGGGGGACAGGTAGGCCGAGAAAACCCCGACTCTGTCCATATTTAAGTTTTACGTGTGTATTTTTAGTGAAAAAAAAAAATTCAACATTGGCAACTTTCCGTCTCTTTCTCGGTACTTCGAGCTGCTTCGTAATTCTCAAAAAACGATGCTTATCATACATACAGCTTTCCATCATTTTTAACAATTTTAAAATTTAATTTTAATATTTTTCAAAAAGCGTTATTTTTTTTTTTTTTTTTTTTAAAACATGGATAAAAATGTTTCCTGATTAATAAAATGTTTGTTTTATTTTTCTTGTAGCTGTTATAGTTATTTAGTTACATGCCTGGCCCTCCTTCAGGATGCACCAAATATATATATATATATATATTATATATATATATATATATATATAGATATATATTAATATATAATATATTATATATATATATATATATAATATATATATATATACTTATTAGATATATATATTATATATATTATATATATAGTATTATTAATATATATATAT
>JABUQX010090260.1:0-27500 GCA_015478945.1 Trachelipus rathkii | reverse complement strand
ATTCCATCAGAATTTATTAACAATGGAAGAACCAAGGAACCATTCAACCAATTTACTTCAGAATCATTCTACATTTCTAATAGTTTTCGTTCTTTTCTCTTCTTCACCTTCTTCAATATATATATATATATATATATATATATATATATATATATATATATATATAGTATATATATATATATATATATATATATATATATTTTTATATATATATATATATATATATATAAAAATAATATATATATATATATATATATATATATATATATATATATATATATATATATATATATATATATATATATATATATATAGTATATATATATATATATATATATATATATATATATATATATATATATATATATATATTATTATTGGTTGACTGGTTATATATATATATATATATATATATATATAACATATATATATATATATATATATATATATATATATATATATATATATATATATATATATATATATATTATTTATAGTATATATATATTATATATATTATACATTTTATATAATTGTATATGAGTTTCTGGTACATAATCGCACCACGGTCCATTAAAGATGCGGCCCCACTGGGTCCATTATTCAAACCCATGGATGTGGTCCTGGTCTATATATATATATATATATATATATATATATATATATATATATATTATATATATATATATATATATATATATATATATATTATATATATACATATATATATATATATATATATATATATATATATATATATATCGAAAATTGATACTGCTGAAAGTAAAGTTATGAATATTAGCACGAAACCCAGAGGAGACGATTTTTAATCTGTGTTGGATATTATGAAGGTGAATGGGGGTAAAGGCTAACGCAAACAGCAGTCTTAGTTACCAAGAGAGTAGGAGGCTGATTTTCTGTTGAAAGAAGAAATTGACCAAAGGTTGCTTTTAAGGTGAAGTATGCCTTAGAGAATTATGGAAAGAGAAATTTATCCAAAGATAAAAATTAATTTCTTTGATTGAGTATTTGTTCCAACTGTTTTGTATGGATGTGAAACTAAGTAATTAAATTCTGGAATGAAAAGAAAGTGTTCAGGTTTTGGAAAGAAATGAAAGGTTTTTGAGATATTGGTGAAGTAAAGAGAAGATATAGGGATTATAATGCATGATAGGATATGTTCCACTATAGCGGCACGAGGTCGCTTTATCCACCAGATATTTATCCTATAGGAGAAATATCTTGCAGAGCACAAACAAGGGTACTGAAATGGTATGGGCACGTGCTTAGAATGAATGATGATAGATTGGCTAGGATGTTTTTTTCTTTTTTGTCGGATGTGTAGGGAAAAGGAGAAGGGGGAAAACTCAAATGGATGTGGGTTGATTGAGTAAAGGAGCTAATAATATAGCAAGGAGATTAGTATGGATTAAAGTAATAGATTGATGCATGATAGGATCACTTGAAGAAGAGTAGTACATGGAAGTGCAGTTAAGGGTGCAATTTAATTGAACCTTGAACTATGCAAATAAGTGAACAGCATTTCCGATTTGGTAAATCAGACATCACTCCGCAGTTAAGTGAACACGTTGATGAGTATAATATATATATATATATATATATATATATATATATATATATATAGTATATATATATATATATATATATATATATATATATATATATATATATATTATATATATATATATATATATATATATATATATATATATATATATAATTTTATAATGATAAATTAAGTCATGAATGAAATTGGTTATGGTCAAAAAAATAAATATGAAAATGATTTCGTTTTAACGGAGTTGATGCAAATTGACAACCTGTCCCAAAAGTCTTGTTCCAACACCACAAATCAACCTATATCTCAACAGCTGTAAGTGCATATATATATATATATATATATATATATATATATATATATATATATATATATATATATATATATATATATATATACTAGAGAGTATGATATATAGAGATATATAAAGAGTGTATATATATATATTATATTAAAACCACAAAAATAAATATATATCAATATATATATATTATTATATATATATATATATATATATATATATATATATATATATATATATATATATATTATTATTATATTATATATATTCTGTATATATATATATATATATATATATATATATATATATATATATCTTATATATATTTAATTGTTATTATATTATATATATATATATATATATATATATATATATATATATATATATATATATATATATATATGATTATTATTATTATTATTATTATTATTATTATTATTATTTTTATTATTATTATTATTATTATTATTAAAATTATTATAATTATAATTATTATTATTATTTATTATTATTATTATTATTATTATTATTATTATTATTATTATTATTATTATATATTATTATTATTATTATTATTATTATTATTTTTATTATTATTATTATTATAGAATTAACGAGAGCGTGATTATGTAATTTTATCGGTCGAGTTACTTCGAATGATTGTTGGTTCGATCGCGATCAATATTTCTCTTTATGTTAATTAGTTTAATGATGAAACCGCTGCAAAAATCGCGCTTTTTCCAACCTTTTGCCGAACGCTGCAAATAAATGAAATAATTCCTATTAAAGATTATAAAAAAAAAAGAAAAGGGAAAAATTTTCCTTAAATATTATTTTTTCCTCAAAAAAAAATTCTCTTTGTCTCAATTTCATTTATATATATATATATATATATATATATATATATATATATATATATATATATATATATATATATATATATATATATATATATATATATATAGTTATATATTAGTTATATGTTATATATTATACATATGATATATATATATTATTATTATTACATATATTATTATTATTATATTATATATTATTGCTGCGTAAATTTTATTCTATATTTATACAAACTGTTATTATTATATTATTAATAATATATATTATTATATATATATTATTATTATATTATTTTATATATATATATATTATTTATTATATATATATATATTATTATTACATTTATTATTATTATTATTATTATTTCCATATATATATATATATTAAATATATATATATATATTATTATTGTTATACATATATATATATTATTACATATTATTATATATTATTATTGCACATATATATACATACAAACAAAAACCTACATACATATGTTAGCATATATATATATATATATATATATATATATATATATATATATATATATATATATATATATATATATATATATATATATATATATATATATATATATATATATATATATATATATATATATATATATATATATATATATATATATATATAAAGTATGAATTCACCGCCGAAATTGAACTATATATAAAGGAGGATTTCTTCGTATTGGATTGATGGATTGATTGGAGCTGAGTACTTCTTTTTCCTATTTTCTCTTCTCTTAAAGGATATGAAGTTTAATGGCGCATTTTGTTCATTATGAAGATTTTCCTCGTACATTCAGCGGAGTCGACTCGTATAGGTCAAGAAGGGATGAATCAAGCACCAAAACTGCGTCCGGTAGCTCAGCTGTTAGAGCACTCGCCCAACTAAGCGAAAGACCCAGGTTCGTCACTGGTCGGTCGTGTTTGTGTGAGCTATTCTCTTCTTGGCTCCGTCTTGCTCAGACTTTAAAATTGAGCACACCCCCTAGAATATGTTCGAGAGCGAGGTTTTTAATATAAAAAAAAAAATATATATATATATATATATATATATATATATATATATATATATATATATATATATATATATATATATATATATATATATATATATATATATATATATATATATATATATATATATATTTATATATATATATATATATAAATATAGTATATATATATATATATATATATATATATTAATTATATGTATATAGATAAAAGTGTATTTTGGTATATATATATATATATATATATATATATATATAATACATTTGTTATTGTTTTATTTCTCTGTGGTATTTTTATTTCTATTTTTGTTATTTTTATTATTATTATTATTATTATTATTATTATATTATTATTATTATTATTATTATTATTATTATTATTATTATTATTATTATTATTATTATTATTATTATTATTATTATTATAAATATTATTTATTATTATTATTATTATTATTATTATTATTATTATTATTATTATTATTATTATTATTATTATTATTATTATTATTATTATTATTATTATTATTATTATTATTATTATTATCTAATATTTTATTACATAAATTTTTTTCTCACTCTTTATTATTGTGCCTTATAAAGCTTGACATAATTGCAGGTAAAAAATTGTAAGGTGTGATAGAAATACGAGTAGTACAAGTTCAAAACTGAACCGAGTGGTACGGGGTTAAGGTTTGGATACCTCGTCAGTATCCAAGGTATAAATTACCTAGAGAAGTTCCCTTTCTTGAATAGGGTTATTCCTTTGAGCTGTTTACTTAAGGAAAAAAAATGTTTAAAAATAAATCTGGTTGAAGGCTCGGCGTACAAGGAAGTGTTTGGTGAGTCTAGACCTAGGAGAGCGTCAGCTGGAATCTCCGTGAAGAAAAAATTGCAGTGAAACGTTTGTTATAAAGAAAGAAAGAGTCTGTGATTAGACTGTGCAAGAACTGGTGAAAATATGATAATGTTGGTTGTTCTCAAAATGAAAGCTAAGGTCATTTTCAAAATGCATTTCTTGTTCTCACTAAAATTAAATGATTTCCAAAGAGAAATCTCCATTAACAATATAATTAATTGCTTTATTAATAGTTTCGCCTATAAATTAAAGTTTAGTTTAAAAGGTTATGATTTTCATTTAAAAAAAGCACATTAGGGTGTGCTTAAACAATTTTCCTATGTTTTACCTATTACATTTAAAGTAATAGTGGTTATAAAACCTTATTTGGGTTTAATTTAATATAAATACCATATAAGGAAACCTTTTACCATAATGCCGTACAATTTTTATTTTTCCTCATGATGAAGGAGAGCAACACCTTGTTGGAATTTACTACGCTTTCTACTCTTGCTTTTCTTCTCATTTTGTGCATTCTAACAGCTGTAATGTTGCTGCTATTATGTTAGGAAAAGACAATACTGAAGGAAACTTACACATTGACGCGGTGACGTTCTTTCAAACTCATGGAAAAAGTTAAATTTTAGTTTCTTATGCGAAAATAGGGTGTATATGTATCGCATTTTCTAAGTTGCATTTTAGCTTACCTTTCCGCCAATCTCCTTATCTATAACTTTTTTAAACTATTTTAGGGTGCTATATAATTCAAGCTATATTAAAAATAAAGATATTTCCTTTATTTTCTTGCTTTTTTTTCGAAAATATCTACCACTTACCATGGAATGGTAGTGCTTTTTCGAAACTTCAGGTAATATTGCAATGGAATGTTTTTGTTCTCTATTGTGTACGATTTTACCTTCCATTAACAAGTTTTGAGATAGCATCGAAAGTACTAGTTCATCTTTTCTCTTTTCAAGAGTTTGTTCACTTAGGAACAGATATATTATGTTCTTCTAATTAACGGTTCAATGGCAATGTTTCTAAGTCGTTCATGAAAATATACTTTGTTAGTGGCAATCGGTCGTTGACGAACATCAATTCACATGTAAGACCGATCGGAAATCGTAAAATTCAGTAGGCTTTTTCCGCAAATAATTTCTTATCACTCGGGATTATTATTATTATTATTATTATTATTATTATTATTATTATTATTATTATTATTATTATTATTATTATTATTATTATATTATTATTATTATTATTATATTATTATTACGTTATTAGGATCATTATTATTATCAACCTTCTTCTTCTTCTTCTTCTTCTTCTTCTTCTTCTTCTTCTTCTTCTTCTTCTTCTTCTTCTTCTTCTTCTTCTTCTTCTTCTTCTTCTTCTTCTTCTTCTTCTTCTTCTTCTTCTTCTTCTTCTTCTTCTTCTTCTTCTTCTTCTTCTTCTTCTCCTTCTCTTTCTTCTTCTTCTTCTCCTTCTACTGTCTTCCTTTCTTCTTCTTCTTCTTCCATTCTTCTTTTCTTCTTCCTTCTTTTCTTCTTCTCCTTCTTCTTTCTTACTTCTTCTTCTTCTTCTTTTCTTCTTCTCTTCTTCTTCTTCTTACCAATGATTATATTTATATATTATACTATGAAAATTATTATTATAAATATATTATATTTATAATATTATTATATATTTATTATTATGAATACTAAAAATTTATTATTATTATTATTATTAATTATTATTTATATTATTTATATTATTATTATTATATTATTATATTATTATTATTATATTATTATTATTATATTATTATTTTTTATTATGTTCTTATTCTTTCTTATTATTACTATTTTATTATTTCATTGTTATTATTATATTATTATTATTATTATTATTATTATTATTATTATTATTATTATTATTATTATTATTATTATTATTATTATTATTATTATTATTATTATTATATTATTATATATTAGTTTAAAAGAGAACATTTTTAATGTTATCAGAACAAAGTTTTTCAAAGATATTCATATTTTAAATTTCAAAAGAAATTTTGTTGGTGATTGGGAGTGATATATAGTTTTATACTTTTCTATATATATATTATAATATATATATATATTATATATTTATAAAAATAAAATATATAATTAATATATAATAATAAATATTATATAATATTAATATATTAATATATAATATTATAATAAAATATATTATAAATATATATTATATAATATATATATTATATATATTATATAATATATATATATATATATATATATATATATATATATATATATAAATAATATAATATAATATATATATATAATATAAGATTAATATATAATAATAATATATAAATATATATATATATAAAATATAATATATTATATATTATATATATTATATATATTATATATATAATAATTATATATATATTAAATATATTATATATTATATATAATATATATATATATATACCCTTCGAAATTTTGATAAAATCAAAAATATAAAATTTTTTTAAATAAAAGCAATGAAAAATGCAAGAAAAAAAAATCTAAACTGAAAGATTCAGCCCCCTCTTCAAAAAAATAGCCCCCGGATAAAAATCCTGTCATAAAGCCCATATATATATATATATATATATATAATTATATATATATATATATTATATATATATATATTATATAAGATATTATATATATATATATATATATATATACAACATGCATACATACATACATACATACATACATACATACATGCATACATACATACATACATACATACATACATACATACATACATACATACATACATTAACAACAATACATACATACATACATACATTCTACCATACACATACATACTACATACATACATACATACATACATACATACATACTTTGCAGAGAGCAGAAGATGACTACCAATTCAGGTAAGACTTTGAAGAAGTTATTTTCTCATGCATGAACCACTTTGTCACTATTAGAACATGGAAATAAAAAATGGAAAATCGATTCTCAATAATATATATATAATAATATAATAATATATATAGGATGGAAAAAGAATATTTTATATATTTTGTGTAGAAATATATATATATTATATATATATATAATATATATATATATATAATATTAGAAATAATATAAAAATAGTGGAATATAAGATAAATATTGAATATAATTAATTTTGAAAATAACACACGTTCTCGACAATTGCGCCGAACCCATTGACTGCTAATTTTAAAAATAGAGATTATTAAAAATCTTTAAATGTTTATTTAAATTTTTAAATATAAATTTTATTTCAATTTTAATTTAATTTAGAAAGAAATTTTGTTTTATTTTTATTCAAGTTATAGACAATGGCTTTTTAGTAATAATAATGAGAACTTCTGAGGTGACTGAGGCTAATTTTAGAAAACTTGAACTAAAATTGTAAGTTGAACTTAAGTGAACCCTTAAATTGTTCCTAAATTAAAGATCAAAGTACTCCTAAATGAACCCTTAAATTGTTCCTAAATTAAAGATCAAAGTACTCCTAAATGAACCCTTAAATTGTTCCTAAATTAAAAAGCAAAGTACTCCTAAATGAACCCTTAAATTGTTCCTAAATTAAAGATCAAAGTACTCCTAAATGAACCCTTAAATTGTTCCTAAATTAAAGAGCAAAGTACTCCTAAATGAACCCTTAAATTGTTCCTAAATTAAAGAGCAAAGTACTCCTAAATGAACCCTTAAATTGTTTCCTTAATTAAAAAGCAAAGTACTCCTAAATGAACCCATAAATTGTTCCTAAATTAAAAAGAAAAGTACTTATAATTGAACCCTAAAATTGTTCCTAAATTAAAGAGCAAAGTACTCCTAAATGAACACTTTAAATTAAAAAGAAAAATACTCATAAATGAACCCTTAAATTGTTCCTAAATTAAAAAGCAAAGTACTCCTAAATGAACCCTTAAATTGTTCCTAAATTAAAAAGCAAAGTACTCCTAAATGAACCCTTTAATTGTTCCTAAATTAAAAAGAAAAATACTCATAAATGAACCCTTAAATTGTTCCTAAATTAAAAAGCAAAGTACTCCTAAATGAACCCTTAAATTGTCCTAAATTAAAGAGCAAAGTACTCCTAAATGAACCCTTTAATTGTTCCTAAATTAAAAAGAAAAATACTCATAAATGAACCCTTTAATTGTTCCTAAATTAAAAAAAAAAATACTCCTAAATGAACTCTTAAATTGTTCCTAAATTAAAAGAGCAAAGTACTCCTAAATGAACCCTTTAATTGTTCCGAAATTAAAAAGAAAAATACTCCTAAATGATCCCTTTAATTGTTCTTAAAATCATTAGACTTTTACTTTCTACACTGTGCGATCACCATCACCTCTTGGAGGTGATTGCACAGTCTATAGTAAAAGTCTAATAATGACTCACATTTACATCTATGATCTATTCTTCACGATGATTTCGTTGTTTGTCGCGTATCATTGGATAATAATAATAAATGATGCTTCAGGACTTTATCTTTAACAAATTGGCATTATTGACCTTTAAATATTCAGGCATATTTCAACAATACATTACTATTATATATATTATATATATAGTATATATAGTAGTATTATATATATTATAATTATATATATATATATATTATATTATATATATAGTATATTAGCTATTTATATATTGAATATATATATATATAATTAATATATATATAATATGTTTCTCACAGGGGCCCCACACACATGGCATAATGCATTAATTAATTAATATAAAATTATATAATCACTATAGAACTTTAAAAATTACTTTCATACAGTATAATACTTATACCTATATCATATATATTATTATATAACACTATATTATTGATCATATAGTAGTAATATATTATTATATCCCGATATATATATATATATATATAACTAATAATATATTATATAATATATATTATATATAGTGTATACTAATATATATATTATATATATAGTATATCATATACTATATACTACTATATATATTAAATATATAGTATTTGGTTAAAATATAGTATATATACTATATATAGAGAACTGACTATACCCTATATTTATTATAATCATTATATATAGTTATTATATATTACTATCTATAGGTGACTAAAATATATATATATAAACATCTCGGGCCATCAAATGAATTAATTAAATTATTTGAAATTTATTGCATAACTAAAAATTATATATATGTATATAATATCAACTTTGCAACTGCTCTATACAGCCGCGATTTACATACGTATTATATAACAAACAGATATAGAAAAGACAAAAGCCGAATTAGACAAGAAGTAAATGAACAAAGCGTATATATATATTCTCATATATATGTAGTGATATATATATATATCTACATATTATATATATATATATATATATATATACTATATATAATTATATACTATTATAATTTATAAATATATATATTAATATAATATAGTAATATAGTATATATAATAGTCTCAAGGCCCCAAAATGGAATTAATATGATTAGAAGATTTATTAATATAATTTTTAAAAATTAATATATTATATTACCCGATAAAATAATCTATATTTAGAATAATAAGTATATATACTATATATATCATAATATATATAGTATATATATATATACTAGTACTACACGTAGTATATAATTATATATATATATATATATTATAGGTATATATATATATATATATTAATATATATTATATATATATATATTATATATATAAAGAAAAATGGATTAATATAATATAAAATATAGTATTATATATATTATAATATATATATATATATATATATATATAAATTTTTTGTAAAGGTACGGTAGAATGAAGGGATGATTTAGCGATTAAATTTGATGTGGCGATCCCATTATGCAACTCTGAGTTGTGTTTCCAATTATAAAACTAAATTACATTGTTAAATACTGATAAAAACCTTCGCTTTGGTAATTACAAAAGGCCAAAATTATTATTAAATAAACTGAAATGCATTGTTTCGCTCGGACGTTCAATTTACACTCATCAGAGTATGCCATTTTATTATTATTATTATTATTATTATTATTATTATTATTACTTATATTATTGATTATTATATTTATTATTATTATATTATTATATTATTATACTTTATATTATTTTATTATTATATTATTTTATTTAAATTAACATTATTGTTATTAAATTATTATATATTATTATTATTATTATTTATTTTATTATATTATTATTATTATTTTTATTATTATATTTTATATTGATATATGCCATTATTATTATTATTATTATTATTATTATTATTATTATTATTATTATTATTATTATTATTATTATTATTATTATTATTATTATTATTATTATTATTATTATGATTGATGCATCGTTATTATACAATTATTATTATTATTATTTATCTATTATTATTATTATGACATTATATTATTATTATTAATCATATCATTATCCATTATCATTATCATTATCATTATTATTATTATTATTATTATTATTATTATTATTATTATTATTATTATTATTATTATTATTATTATTATTATTATTATTATTATTATTATTATTATTATTATTATTATAATCAACAAAATATTATTTTCTAGGGGAAAGATCGTATCACAAAAGCGTTTTTTTTTTTGGCCCACTTTGGAATGGAGAAAGTAAAGAAGTTCAGAGAAATTTTTACATTTATGTTATGACTTTGCCGGAGACTAAACAATGACTTTCGGGTTAAGTAGAAATGTTGTTGTTGTTGTTATTGTTGTTGTTGTTTGAGGAAATGATAAGCATTAAAATTGTATATATGCATTAAGCGGAAATATTGCCGAAGTGTGTAGTCAGAAAAATGAAAGTGAGAGATTTTTAAAAAGATTAAAGTAAATTTAATAGGAATAAATTAATATCAAAACTTTTGCTGAGTTTGTGTGTCTTCAAATGAGATGATCAATGTAAGGTTCATAGGGTTGGAAAAAAACCATGTTTAAAATAAGAAAAAAGAAAACATTGGTTTTTAAAAAAACAAATAAACCAGTTTTTTTTTTTGTTTGGTTTTATGCTATTTTTATGGTTTTAATGTAGTTTTTAATGGTTTTTAATAGATTTTAAAGGGTAGAATCACTACTTGGAAACTGTTATACACATTGCTAACGCATTATTGAAAATCCTTTAATAAGAAAGACCAAAATTTAAAATTTTCTGAACTGTAAATGATATAAAGATTATTATTATTTTTGTAAGTTTTATTATACTCATTAAGTTAAAAATAAGAGGTATATTATAATATTAAAACTCATATCTGAAAAAAAGGTTATACTCTTATATTTACCCAAAAAAAAAAAAAAAAAAAAAAAAAAATGAACAAGACATAAAGAAAAGTGTATCAAATTAAACCTATAATGAGATATACAATCATGGAATTCTTATTTACCTTTATATATTTGATACTAGGAAATATATATATATATAAAAATATATAGGTGATATAATATATATATATAATTAATATTAACATTACAATATATGATAATTTTTATGTGGAGTTATATTATATATTATATCATATTAATTGCATTAACAAACTATATATACTTATATATATATAACTATATACTATATATATATTATATATATTCATATATATATATATATATATATATTATATGATATATATATATATAGTATATATACCCTATATCCATATATAGTTATTTGAATAAGTATGATATAAAATATGATTATATAGTATATGACAAAGCAGAAGAGGAGAACAGAAGAGAAATGAGAGAGAGAGCATTCATCATTTAAAAGTCGAAACTGAAAGTATCATTAAGAATTTTAATACAAAAAAAGCTAGATTTCCTTGCATTAGCTGTTACTCAACCTTGATGTCCTTGTAATGTTGCGTGTGATATCCCAAGTCATGAAAGTGTGAACAATCACCCTTCAACATTAGCCCCATTTTGAATGAAGTTGGCTACAATATGGCTTACTATTTTATAAAGAACCTTCTCAATCATAATTTTTCTCTGAGAGATCTGTACCTAAGATGAAAGGGAGCACTGCTGACAGACAGAGACGTCACTCAAATAGGTAGACTGTAAATTATGAAATGGAGGTTAGAAATTTGCTCTTTATAATTTATAGGCAAATGGCATCAACTTCAGGATATCTCTATTTTCCATAAATGTTCATCTGCTTTTGAATACTAAACATCCTCTGGATAGTACAATGCGGTCTGATATTCCCCTCTGGTTAAAAATATACGCTACAAGTCCAAGTGAGCTTCTGTTTACTGCCTGATGATACCTCCTTTTTACTTTTGTTTCCAAATCTTGTCTGTTGCCAGTGTCGCCTGGATCTAAGCTGTTCTAGCCATCCAGTTTTCACTGTATTTTTCCAATAGTAAACATGCATCACTAGTTTACAGTCATTGCCTTCTAGCTTGCTCGGTTAATGCTGTGGGCGCACAGCATCTCACATATGAAAGTAATTACGTATAAACTTTTGAAATTTGGCGCCGATTGGGTGAGGAAAATAAACATTCCAAAGCAGCTATTAGAAACAAGACTCATGTTTATAAACATTCAGTTTAACATTTACATTATATATAGTTATTAGCTATATATATATAGTATATATATATATATATATATACTTACCTATATCATTATACTAATAATAGTACAAATAATAGAAGTAGTACTATATAATATAATAAAGTATATATTAGAAAGGCTATATAAACGTATATATTATATACGTATAGTCACACCTCCCCAGGGCACGAGGGCATATACTATAGAATAAAATATATATATTACCCCCTCTTTTAATATCCTTAAATTATAGGTAGTAAGTACTATTAATATATACCTATAATATGTCTTTATTACATATATATATACATACTATCAAACAATTTATGTATATAAGTTATTATATTCTCCATATATATTACTATATATATTATATATATATATATACTGAAATTACTTATATATAATATGTATATGTGATAACGGCACTAGATTATATATATATATGAGTCGCCATCATATTATATACTTCTACCTAGCAGAATAGTACATGTACGAATGATATATAATATAAAGGGATAGCTATACTATACTATATATAGGCACCTCACCTCATGATTTATATCATAGTCTTTAAGTATAGCTAGTACCTATGATAAGGCGTAGTTATATATACTATATATTACTATTCGTAATATATATATATATATTATATAATTATGTAAAAGCATCCCTAGTACTTCACTATTAGTCCCTAAATAGTGTATAGGTAGTAGGTATATACTCATGATATACTTTTTTATATTATTATTATACAAACACTTATTCCCGCTTAAGCGGATGGAAGCAAGTAGTGCTACGTGCAAGAGCTCTCCCCTACTTCCATCTCATTTCCTCCAAGTTCCCTCCGGCTGCACCGACCCACCTGCGCTCGGACAAATTCCATTCTATCTCTCGCCAAAACACAGAGCCCCTAAAACCATACTCCCCCCTAGAGTCCTCCTCATTCTTCCAGCAATATTCCCTTCTCTTCCATCGCGATCCCCAATTCATTAACTCGGTCTCCCGCAACCGGTGTCTTCCTATCCCTCGCGCCTCACCAAACTCTACTGCAAGACCACCCCATCATGTTCCTCATTTCTCCTCCAAATGGTCCCCAAACCCCACCCCTTAGAAAATTATCAGATTCCCAATTCTCCGCTCTTCTCACCAAAGCACCATTTTTCCAATCACATCTCTTCAATGTAGTCCACCCCCCTAAATATATCCTAATGCCTCTCTATTTTGCTAGAGCCAACCCAATACCGCTCTCAAAAACGACCTTTCATCCTCAAAACACTTACAGCTTCTTCTTGGCCACCTAGCATTCAACCCAACCCCCCCAATGGTTTCCGACACCCATAATTGAGCGCTGGAACACATATTTTTTCAAAACATACACTTTATCTTAAGTTTAATGTAGATAAATTCTCGCGCGTATCCGTAATTCCCACCCCTCAGAGCCAATCATGCTCTCAGTTCCTTCTGCCTACTCTTCCTGAACTTCATTATCTCTTCCTTCACCCTCCGTTCCTTACCCAAATCCGATCGAAGAAAAGGGCCTCCTAGAATATTCTTGAAACCTTTACTTCTAGTTCTAATACTAACACCTCCACTCTAATCTCATAACCCCATCCCCGTTCATCAATGTTCATCTCCTCAAGAGCGACGTAACACTCCTTGACCTCTTCTCCTGGTTTACCTTAAGACCACTTGTGTTGGCCACCACACCCTCTAGAAATCCACTTCCCCACCAAATCTACAGCCCTTCCCCTGAATTCTTGCGCCACCGACATGAAGGGCATATCATCCGCTAGAAATAGTATCATGTTACAGTTCCATCTATCACCCCTACACATCAGATTCCACCCTCTCCCTCCACTACAGACCAATTCCTCTGCAGACACCAATCTCGCATAAGATCCATCGTGACAACCCCGCTGCACCTGCGGTGACATTGAGCTGACCAGTAGGCCGAGCGGACGTCTGCTGCGGCACGACAAACATCTCACTCTCCCAACCCCCTATCATCTCTCACACATCATGCTGCATGCGAAGCCCGACTATTCCTCATAAAATGATGCGCGCCCTATACCTTTAATAAAACTCATCTAAGGCCCCTACTCCAAAGTTGTGCGAAGGTGCCATTTGCATGAAAAACCTTCCATAATTCCCCCCTTGCAAGTCACTACTAATCATATGCTTATCTCCCAGAATCAAGACAAACACACCTTACACTTTCCCTTTCCTCTTTCTTAACACTAGTTGCAACCACAAGCATCAATCATGGGTTGAATAACGGTTGATGTGCACACACCCCCGTTCCCACCCTAAAGTCCTCCTTGTTCTTCCGCCGAAGTGCTCTCCTCCGTTAAATCTCCCATGCCTGCTCCAATGTGTAATCTGCCCACATCCAAACCCCTCTCTCCTCTCAAAAGACAAATTACACTCGGTATAATTGCCCACATACTACCATCCTATCCCGCTTTTCCCTTGCTATGGGGAGAGCCAAACACAAACCATCCATGCGGCCAATCCTGTGGAGACCTGTCGCCCCACCTCCTCCAGACAAAACTCTACCTATGAACACACCTATACAAAGCCAATTCCTGCGCGCGCCTCTGAACCTCCCATCTGTGTAACATTTCCGGATACTTCACACATCTAGACCCTTCTGGACTTTCCTTTTTTTCCTTTAGTTAACGCATAATAATTTTTTTATTTTCTATCAGCATTTGTATTTCCCATTACATTGCGTATTTCAATTCTCCCTTCACCTTACTACTCAGTCTCCATGGAAGCAGTCTCATACTCTCCACCCATTTCAGATTCAATAATCTCTTCTAGAAGCTATTCCCCCCATCTTTTTTAGTCCTCACCGGCGTCCCTATCCATTCCCCTCTCTCTCCCTAATAACGCCTCTCCCCATGAAACGCCCGTCCATCTTCTTCTTTTTATTTAGACATTCTTTTTCCAAAATATCTATGCCTCCCGCGTTTCACAGAATTTTTCATAGCTCACTTTAATGCTACCGACCATTCAGTTCATATATGCACCTTCTCTTCCGGCCCTTCCGAGCCCCGCCCCTCTTTGCTGCCAAACGTACGTAACGGCTTCGTATATTTCCTCCCAGCGTTCTCCCATTTTTCTTAAATTGAAATTGTTTACTTTTAAGAAGACCTCTTTTTTCTCTCTTTACCACACTCTTTCACCATCCCTCACATCCACCAGGTTGTCACCATTCCTTTCCTATCTACTTGCTGCCCACTTTTTTACTCCCACATACTCCCCTCTGGACCTACGTGTCACAACCATATAAGATCTCTTTCAAGAGTCTCATTCCACCCTCCGTCGTCCACTCTCTGCACTAAATTTCGGTACCTCTCACATGCCTCCACTCCATCCTCCATCCCCCCTAAGCACTAAAACTCCCTCGCTACACATTTGCCTTCATCAATTTCTCCACCCCTTTATGAACTTATCGGCCATATTCTCCTCTAGTTTATTCGTGTTTCCCTAACCGTTACCCTTCCCTCCTACCCTTATCTAGCGTAGCGCGAGCAAAAATAGTGAAATCTCAGAAATAAACCCCCGTTACCCTGCACCACTCTGATACATTACATCTATAATCTGCCCCTATCCTCTTCTATTTATATTACCAGCATAATCCCATTATCGCCTCCCCCCCGTTAATAACTCACCTCTTCCATGCACAGCAGGCTGATATACTTATAGATGCACTGGTCTTGGAAACCCAGTATTCCAAATTACACAGTTCGTTCCCAAAATACACCCACACACAATTCTCTAACCAAACTTTCATACCAGATTATCGATTCCTTTCCCCTACCCCAGACCCTATGGACCTATTAAATTCTTCCCCATCTACCTCTTCAGTAACCCGACTCCTGCTATCAATCACCTAATAAAGAGACGGCAAATTTATCCTTACCCGAAACTTTCCCAACATTACAATTCACACTCACCCTCCAAACCCTTCTTTCTCTTCTCCTAGCCTCGCGCTGGCTCCACTTTATTGTGAGAACGCGCATGAATAAAAAACCCACCCATTTCCCCCACAGAATGTTTCATCTTTACAAAAATTCACTCAGAGTAACCACCTATACCGCCAGTAGACCTATATGAAAAATAGTAGTATTACATGCTATATAATTAAATATGAGATTATATAATTTTTCTCTCTTCTCTAAGGTATCATCACAATACTTAATATATATAAATATTATATATAGTTTTACTATATAGTGACTCACTATTATATATAGTGAATAATATGATGAATTACCAATCATATAATTAGGCAACATCCTAACCTAATTTACTAGATATTGAGTATTCTATATAAATAGAGCAACCGCAACCACAACCCCTCAGCTCACCAGTGATAAGTGCTACTATTAGATATACTATACTAGGTTAAACTATATATATTATATATATATGAAGCATCAGGCTATAGCACACTCACCCTATATATAAGCATATGACTAGTAGTATATTATATTATATATATCAGTTTTATAAAATTAATATATATATTAGGCATAGATGACACTCACTATAGTATTTTATATAGCCATACATTACCAACCTCTCATCTACTTATATAGGCATATCTAAATAGCATAGTGCGCTGTGTACAAGGTAACTGGTTATTCACACCTCTTAATGACTATGCATATTTATAGATATATTACCTTTACTCATATACTATAGGCTAGCTCAGCCCTGAACGGGAACACCGCTAGACCTATACATACTATAGTCGTTAACACGACTACTCAGTAGATTTATAATGAGTACACGAAGTATCTACATATAACAATACTCAACGCATAGTACATTAATAGTATAAGGTACTTAAATAGTATTAGTGTGATAGCATATATACTATACTGATAGCTATACTAAAGCCTACTGAATACGCCGCCATAGTGACTACAGCTGAATATAGCTTGTATAATAAATGACTACAATATATATCTACTCACTCGCTTAATAGTATAGTATGATACAACTAACTAATATTATACCCTACATATACCTAATATGATAGCTACTATTAGTAGTATATGATAAATATATTAAATAAGTACAGCATTTTCCCAAAATCACTACTACCAGCTCATTAAATGAAGAGTAGGTACTTATATACTAAATATATAATAAACCAATGGTTTAAACCAATATGGTTGTGAAATCTTGCCCACGGCTAATAAGCCTCTGGTAATAAACCAACCTTGGAAAAAAATTCGCTCCACCCAGTCAGGTTTTTCCCAAATTACAATAACAATTGACGAAGTGGTTTTATAGAGTACTCAAGAAACGAGCCCCCAAAATCCCAGCCAGGTATACCAACCTCGATCCATAGACGGACCCCCTTAATGTCAATGGCCAAGATGTTAAATAGTAGTATTAAGTTGCTTCACACATATGTTTGAAATGAGTTAATGAGCACCTGTGAAGAATTAATTACCTGGGCATATCCCGTATTAGATGTTTACTTTTTAATGTGACATTGTCCAGCCTTTTTTTTGATGAACAGAGAACCCATTTTTTCGAAGAACTTTAGTTTCAATCTGCACAAGTGCGAAGGCGTGAGCGATCAAACGCACTGTATAAGTGAAATGGGAACTTGAAAGCTAAAAACGAAGGTCATCGGGAACCTGTAAAATGCAACTCGTGATTAAGTGCAGTTGTTTATTAAGATAAACCGCACGTATGAGCTCCTTCCAATTCGTGACTCTGTGGGTTACGTTACCCACGATATTGCCGAGACTCGCTCTCGAGTTTAGTAATCTAAATTATTGAGAAGCAGTAACAATAAGGTTCAATGTGGCTAAGTAGTGACAACCAACTCGAGCCACAAGAATGTGGGAAGAAGCAGGCATGACTGAAATATTAAGAATTGAAGCGACCATTAAATGGTGATCCACGTGAAGGCATAATCACTCGAGGACCAAAAGACATCGCTACAAGACGTCATCTGCAGAACGAAAGAACCTCGGAACTTAAGTTTCAATAGAAGAAAATGAACAAGAAAATAGGTACCACGCTATTATGGAGATTCGGAAAGAATACTGCTTCTCTCACACACTTCCTACACCACTCGCTCTCAAGGTTTTTATATCAGTGCTCAACACAATAACTTGTATATATGACTACCCACTACTCATATATACGGCCGTCATATATGAGACCCTCATTAAAATCACGATATATGTTCAAATTAAACTATATATTAAGTGAATATACTACTACATTCCATTTACTATTATCTACAGCTCATAATGTTCTTTATAAGCCTCATGATACATAATATATAGTATAGCATAAAATAGACCTACAAAATATCCCCCATGTTGACCCAATTTTTTTTAGAGTCGTCTATAATCTGATATATATATATATTACAGATCATCACATATATATAATCATAATAATATTAAATACCACTACCCTAATATAGCTTACAAACCCCCAGGAATCAGGACTAACGGGCCTGCTTCACCGGTGGACCCCAACGAGGAGGAGCAAGACTACCTGGCGCGTTTAGCTTGGGCCAAACAACAAAGTGTCCGCATGGCGTGTCTCAGGCCCTCATTCTCTGCCCCACATTAACAGAGGGGCGTAGCCGGAGTTTCTGCCTATTAGCAGGAAGCACGCCTTGGACACATAGTGTGACATACGATTTAGCTTCCTGAGTGGCGAAGCTAAAGAGAAATCAACGCAAAGAATATACTCACTATTTCTCTCGCTCCCACCAACCTGTCTCGGAGACACTGGGCCCGCACCTGCGGCTTTGCCTAAGCAAGCTGGCTGCTTCGCCACTGACCTAAAAGCGGCTATCTGTACACGCCACACACACACACACACACACACACCACAACAAACACACACACACACCAACACACACAGATATACTATATATATAAATAGTGATATATACGCCTATAATACATGCATATATATACTATATTATACAAACTATAGATAACTTATCATAATATTAGTACACTATCAAAATATAGTAGCTACTATATAAATATACTACTAGTAGTATACATATCATAAAGTTATATATATATATATATATATAATCTAACCCCTAAATATAAGTAGTTATATATAATATAGTAGTGCGGCAGGTGACCACGTACAGGTGAAGGGGGGAACGTTTGGTGACGTCAGGAACCTCCCGACAATCTTACCAAAGGGACTTTTTCTCTCACGAGATTGCTCATGAGTTATAAGGTAGTATACACTGAGTGAATAATATATATTAGTATAGATGCGCGTAATAACATAGAGCACATGGCTCATATAAAGGCGAGGCTTAGAGGTAATAAATAATAGTATAATCCTCCATATATATCTAATATCTATATACGTATACAATTACACATATTATTATACCACGTACTCACTAAGCTATTACGTCCCTTAAAGTATAAGGGCTTGAATATATGTATAGAGATCAGTATTAACAGGTTTGTCTGTATAGTAATATCTTATACCACCTATAGAAATATGCCTAATAAGTATAAGGTATATGAAGCCTGAAGTATAAATTAAGTGATGGATATAATTGTATATATTAGCGAATATATTATGATATATACTAATATATTAATAATAAGTATAATATTACACAATAGTTATAAAAACTATTATATATGATCACTACTAATAATATATATATAAACCCCAGGAGGTCCTTAGTAAAGAGCGCAAAATAAGTAATACAACATAGCTAACTAAATAACTCATCATTAGTGATGCGCCAACGATTTAAATAGAATCGACATCGGAAAATCGGAGGATGAGAATCCGGGGGAGTGGAAGCAGGCTTTGTTTTTTTTTCAGAATCCGATTCGAGAATCGCGGCAAAATTTCTCACACGATTCTTCTCGTGTATACACAAATTGGTAGAATAACATTCTTTAGTAGTCGTATCTTTATGATATTTCAAAGACTAATATTTCGAGAGGTCACTGCCATATTGATTTTATTATTGTACAGTTGCTTTCTTAATCCGTCTAATCTTAAAATTAAAGAAAAATACTGGAGTGAGCGGACCGCAACTCTCTTACCAAGGAGCCAGCCTAAGATATCATGTGCGTAAAGAATTTCATGAAACAGGTGCACTGGTCCGCCTGGGCAAAGGACATTTGGTCCAATGGTGTTCGTTACTCCATAGCTATATAAATACTGAATTGGTCCCTTGATACCTAAATCCATACCCCGTGAACTGCGCAAGCTGAGCATCTAAATTAAAATTGGCTTGCTTAGAGCTTTGTATTAACGATCTGGAGCTATTTGAATGAGTAGATGCCTATCCTTTCGAGTTCCACATTTTCAGCGGTTATCCTCACCACAGCACCTCTATCTACGCTGCATTAGTCCGCCTCAAGAATGTCTATGAGAAAGGGAATTGGGCAAGTATTCCTGCTGAAGAAGAATTCATGCTTGGTATAGTAAGGAATAACCGCACCGTGAATATGGGCAATGCAGGAGTATACACACCAGTAAAGGCATTCCAGGATACATTACCTTCGCTGGTTTGACACTCCTTTCACACGAGTTCTCAGACTTAGATGCCAGAATATGGGTTGAAACACAAGAGACGTGTCAAAAACAACTGTATAAATAATGCCATATGACAGACGAATGGCGCACCAGCGCTAGGTCATTATTCAACAATCCACTCGCCTCCAGAAGTCCTATTGAGCCAAGGGTTATGCCATATAAATACAAAACTAGATTTATAATTTACGACAGCAACAGATTTCCCTCCGGATGTACAAGCGAGCATGCATAGCCAAAGTATCCTATGCTTTCAGCATAAATGTCCCCTTGAACACAAAGGAGCCGCCACTCGCGATTTCAATGAGTGCCTGAAGTGTATACATTCAAAAACACTTGGAAGTGGCATTCAGCAGATATCAACGCCAACCCGCTCCTTGAAAAATTTGCTAAACCCATACCTCTAAAATTGTTAAGATCTGTTGTACCCCAAAAGTTCTATGTCCAGCAAGAATCGAATGGCTATCGGAAGCGATATCACCAAATATGAAAGTATTGTGAAGTGTGTTTTGGAAAGACGTCAGAAAAAGGACTATTTGATTGACTGGCCGCTCTACAGTATACAGGCATGAAAAATTCAGTTAAACAACTAGACTCCGGCCATTGTACATGCTTAACTGATAAGATCTTCAAGTTGCTTGGGCCTACCTATTCCTGACCCTATCTTGATCCACCGCTTTAAAAAAAAACTATATATCCTTTATAACAAAAGTAAGCAATAAAACAAAGCCTGAAACCCCTATTACTTAGAGGCAACGCGCACAACCCCATGCGCGGAGGAGAGCCTAATTGATTGGTGGATAAAGTGTAGAAATGAAAACAGTTATCCTACTAGCATTAAACAATCTTCACGATCTTCTTGGCATTTTACTCTACCCAATAAGGCCGGCCAAAAAACCAAGGTGTCGATACTGACAGCGATCCCATAGTTGCCTAAATAAGCTTCAGTTGTGGGGGAAAGCTGTTCTTTTCGGAAATATTTAAAGAGAGAAAAAGACTCTTTAAAAACAGCAAAGCCCAAAACTGCAATTACCTAAGGAGAAACAACACATATCCACGTTGAAAAAAACTTGAAGATATTATAAAACGGTTAGAAACAGCCAGATATATAAAATATATGAAACCTCATTAACGAAAGTTCAGATGAGTCCCCGTTGCAGTGGTGTTCATCGAATTTTAACACGGTAGCCATGCTATTAGCGTGATTTCGGGGGTGTCCTTGCTAGCACACTGTATAAATTCAAGCTCGCCCCCCTCTTTCACGTGGCAAAGTGAAAAGACCTCTTCATCGAATAATAAGAACCTAGATCAATTTCTCCTCGTAAGCAAACGAGAATCGTAAGGTGCACGTCAGAAACGGGGAGATAATGTTAATCGTGTTGTAAATGCAACGTACAATTTAAGAGTCATGCTTTTGACTGAGAGAAATTGCAAAATAATGATAGACTTTGACTTCAAGAAAGTGCCTCCACTTAATTAGTAAAGTTCACAGAACGGAAAATTTTTTTTTTTTGTTAACAAGTGACTAAACTTTCTTGAATTTGTAAGATTTTTGACAAAATATTGCGAAAATTGTATTTTGTTCCAGTCCTTTGTTAATCAGAATAAAAGGTTAAATATACTAGCCAAGAATTCAATTAATCTTTTGTCGCAAAGATAGTGGATAACGAGCAATTAAATCATACACATTCTAATTATACTAGGCTCTTTACGCAATATCTAAGCTAGTTGAAGATAATTAAGCAAGATTAGCATAGATATGAGGTGATATATATATTACCTATATTATTATAAATATATATAGTCAACTAACCTATATATACGATATATTCATATACATATACCAGCCGTCCTCCTTAAGGGTAGTAAAAAAGGCTATATTACTAATGACTATATAATATTATATATACAAGTGCACATAACTCCTCAAATAAGTGGCGGCAAAATCGGGGAATAAGAAGAATCCGCGAATAGGCACCTCTTTGTACTGGTATCGGAGCAGTTCCGACGCGTATTACGAGGTATCACTCGTTAGCATCGGCTAGTGGTAAGCAGTTAGGGGAACACTCGGTGGTCCCGCACTGCATCACGAACTATTTATCACAATAAGCATAGCTAAGATAGTATAGGTATATTATAGGTCAATTATATATCCTTACAAATTTTTAATAAATATTGAGAGCATTATATATATATCCCGTAGGTCATAATATATATACCTCTATTATATACTCACTCATATAATATTATAGGTAGTTTCCTAATAGTAATGTGTCTATGTATGTATATATGTAATAATATAATAATAAGGTAGATACTAGTCAACTAGTACACATGTTGACGTATATCACCCTAACCGTACAAACATATATAGAGTGTAATATCTGATATACTATACCTTATATACTATAATGTGAAGTATCACTCATAGTACTAGTAATACGTCACTCACCCAGATCTAATAGTATGAGATATATAAAATACTACGAGGGGCTTAGAATATATGACGCCATACCTATGCTATTGTAAGACGTACTATAATATATAACAACCTTTCAGTATATATAATATATTATGTGATATATTTATATTAGTATATATAGTATGGTAATGAGTGAAGGTATATTAAAACCAGTCTATATATACACTACTCATACTCATAGCATAGAATATATATGATAGGTATCATATACTAGAAAGAGCTATATACTAACATAAATAGTATATAGTACATATAGACCACGGTAATATATCCCTCTATAGTCAAGGTACAGGTAGGTATACTATCTATTGTTATTTGTTATACATACTTAGAAGTACAAACCTAAATTAGATCATATATAATCATATATAAATATACCCAGCTCATAATAAGAGTAGGATATCTTATATAATATATATATATATAATAATATAATGATGCTATCTCACCCTATATATATCAGACCTAAAGCCTATAATACTCTATATTTTATATTATTATTTTCTAAACAGACTGCCAGAGTTGAGCCGCCAATAGACAGGATGAATAAGGTGATGTGCAGAAGCAGTAATTTGCTCATACCTGCTGCACCGTTCGGATCGGCAAAGAGAGCCTCCGCAAAGTGAGCAGCAAAAGGGGGGTTCACCAGGGCCCGAAGAGCCATGCGAAGATAATCTTCGATACGTGATCCCAACATATCGCTTCGTCGAAGCCTCAACTCAATCACTGGAGGAATGGCTGGGCTCTCGGCAATCCTCATTGAGTGGGCCCGACCCGAAAAAAACACACTCCCGGCGTTCTTCTCTCTAAAAATACCACGTTGTGACACTACTACACGACCCGCGTATTTCTCGTTACCCACTTGTGGGCTATGTGTTTCATATTTCTGCTTTGTCTCAGAATTATTCAAGTTGCACTGTAAAAAACTGAGTATAAAACAAACAACCATAAGTGAACCTTCAATCATTACGCTTACTCCTGGTGGCTGACGGAGCTAATCCTTGGTCACTATCCTCTTGTGATCAATTCCTTTTGTTAGTGCTTCAACCTTTGTGCAACGAATGGAAAGTGCATAACATAAGTGTAATACGCAGCAAGTATAAATATCACTACTATATATACTCAAAGATAATAATAGATAGTTATATGTGACTACTGTAGTAAAGTTAAGAGTGTGTATTGTGCATATAGCAATATATACTATATAGTAAAAAATATCCTACATCATAATATAAAATATCATAGAAGGTATTACTCACTGTAATAATATATAAATATTAAGAGCACTCAAATATATATACGGCTCATATATAAACATACTAACTCACGTCAAGCAATTATATGATATAGGCCTATACAAGATTGACATACATACTTTAATTATTATAATATATATAACGTATTATCAACGAAGCTATATCTATCATCATATATGATAATAGTACCAACCCTGAACTATCATCCGGCAGAGGGCTTAGTAAATATAAAAGATATAGTATCATACATATATACTAGAACTAATATATACCCCGTCATAAGTTCACATATATGAGTGATAGAACTGAGATAAATGTGAGGTCACATACCTATATGAATACTAAACACCTTATATACTACTACTAGAACCAATATGCCAATGGCTGTAAATATATATAATATAGAGTAACGTATCAGCTAGGCCCACTACTATATATTAATAAACTCTACCCTCCTTAAAGGCCGGTAGGTGTATATTATATACTGATATATGATATATATTATATAGTATATAATAAAATTCTAGGCAAAGTGCAATCTTTTGTTCAAAAGATCCACCTTGAAAAAACACACCCACTCATTTTGCTCTCACTGGCGGTTTTGGTTCAGAATTTGTTTTTCTCAAGGATATTTGCATGTAAAAATAATGGAATATTCAGAAAATGAACAATATATAGCAAGATTATACTCGTTTCTAACTTCAGTCGAGAAATCTCTATCACAGTCCATTGTTTAATCTCATTCTGATGTGCAGCACGAAGAGATACATATAAATATATAGGTATACGTAGTATATAGTACTAGTAAATAGATAGACAGCATCCCGAAGCATAACCCTCCCCTTCAATATAGCAGTAGTTTATCAAGAGAGGTAGTGATACCTATATACTATATGATATATATAATTGATAGTACAACAGGTACATACGCCGTTATTACTCCTATTACGTATATCTCGTATTTATTCTATTTATATTTGTACCACGACTCATAATGCGGAGGCATATGTTACGATGTTTTACGATTTATTCAGCCGCACCAGTGTAGGGGCCCATACAAGTAGAAGCAGGTAACCAATAATCATCTTATTCTTACATTAGAAATAATGTTATATATTATACCTAGTATATACTATATAGAGGTAATTCTTATATATATAGCTGCTATACTACTTAATATACGTAACTTGACATATCATTAATCTGAGTTTACGTGCGTATAACAATATAATATTATAATATAATATATATATATAATAGCTTACTTATATATATATTATATATAATCTTATGTAAGTCTAGACATATACCATAATAAACTCACCATTTAAGTAACTTAATATGTATAATAAGGTACTATATAGCTATTAGGTATAATAATAGATAGCAACTATCCACTAAACTACTAATACTCCCCTATTAATAGCAGATGCGTCTTTATATATAATATATAATAGATAATAGATAATAACTATATAAATAGTACTAATACTACCCAGTCTAGAGGTTATATAATCATGAGCCCATGTCCAAAAGTGGACCTGCTACGATTTCTTCGAGATGGTTCGAGGAGTAACCCCGGTCTTAAGGTCTGTATCCATTTCTAACACTAGGTACTCCAATTCAACACATTAAAAATGTAAACGTTCGTTTTTAGCATCAAAAAAAGAGCAAAGACTGACCATTTCATTCCCGTCAAGAAATTCTTTTGTGCCCACTTAGTCATTGTTTAAATGGTAGTGCTTTGAGCACAAACTTTCTTGTTCGAGTTTTGATGTGTCGATACATGACATACCATGTGTGTGAACATTATTTGAAGTCTATGCTAGGGGCGCGCTATCGGAAAATGTAGATGAACTCACTACAATCTAGCATGCCTGTAATCACTCCATCAAAAACTCTTT
>JABUQX010090259.1:5000-11680 GCA_015478945.1 Trachelipus rathkii | reverse complement strand
TCGAGAAGATGGAATCAGCATTGAGCCGCGTCGCAATTGGCACCACCCCGCACGCCCTGGTGCGTCCGCCGTTCGTCCCCGCCGCCGCTGCGTCTGCCGCAGGCGCAATAGTTTCCTGCGTTCCCGCCCGCGCGTGTACGCCCCGCAGGCGCAATAACCTCTTCTGTGCGAATCTTACTTTATTTAGAACAACATGACACCACACACTGTCACACGATACACACACACACACACACACACACTTACCCTAACAGTTTATTGATTAAAATTTTATTTTTAATTTTATTATTATACTTATTGTTTTTTAACTTCATGCCTATTGTTATAATTATTATACACACGAACATACAAACACACACGAGCACACATACAGCTACACACAAACATGGTTTCAATAAAAATTACTCCTCTCACTACCTATAACGTATATTCGTATTAAAACTTTTTTTTTATATTATACTAGTGTATTACGACAGGCTATGTTATATTATTTAGAACAGCACATACACTCCACACGATTTACTACACTACACAGATTACTAACACACAAGCACACACACAAGCCACACACACACACATACCACACTTACCCATATCACGCCATCCACTCGATATTTGGATGCCTCAACTTTGTGATGCCCAGGCTTTTATGCCTCAACTTGATGCAGTTTTGATGCTTGCAACTTTGATCCTTCAGACTTAATGCCTCAGCGTTTGTGCTCTAGCTTTGGATTGCTCAACTTTAATAACTTAGTTTTGGTACCTCAGCTTTCGTTCATCTTGATGACCATCTTTAATGGCATCATCTTTGATACCAACCTATATGTGATGATTCATCTTGTAAGCAGTTACACTTACCATAGACACTTACACTTACACTATATCTCTTATTCACTATATCTCTTATTCACACATACGCCCATAGACATAGACACTTACGTTCACCTACTCAAGCAGCCACAATCGACACAATATATATATACATAGTATATAATTTATATATAATTATATATATATTATATATATATATATATAAATATATAATAACTATTCATTCGGCGGCGGAAAAATGCGCCTGCGGGCGCATCGCGGGCGGGAACTCGGCGGAAATATGCGCCTGCCGGCGCACGCGGCGGGCGGCGCGGGACGCGGACGCACCAGCGGGTGCGGGGTTTGCTGCCTTTGCGGGTGGGGCTTCATGCTGACCCGTGGTCGGGTTAGCTTAGGAACTAGTGAATTAATTTATCTATTCCAGTGAAATTAATAATTAATTCTCAATTTAAGGTAGAGTATAAAATTGAATATACACTTAGTAAAATAAAACACTTTAATACAAATCACATAAATGTCACCGCTTGAACAGCTAAAGCTATATTTAAACAAAGAGTTTTGGGTATATAAAGTATAATAATAACACACATTACGCTCAAAATTGCAAGTTTTAAAGAACAAAGTTTTAATTTCAAGACGATAAAATTAATTCTCGACCAAATCACATAAGTTGGTATAACGAGTCATATAGAGACTAAGTGATTACCGCCCGACCATCACAAGAAGGAAAACAACTTTCCTTACCTGCTTAAAGGATCTTACCCGATCCAGCATGTTTCAGTTGTAAATATTATTTATATAAATTAATATATACACATGAGTCTTCTATACGGGAATTACCTTTGACCTGGTATTAGGATTCAATTAGCCCGTCTACAAAAAGGCCTATCCTAAGAATTTTAGGCTAAATTTTTAGGCCTAACGTAGTTATTGCTCCACATTTTACCAGAAAAGCGTCATTTGAAATATATTTTGACCTGAAATTAGGCTTAAATCGCCCGGATTACAAAAAGACTATCCTAAATTTAGACCAAAGTCAGTTATTCAACACATTTACAGAGACGAGGTCAGTTTTCTATCGTAAGCAGTGCGGTTGTTTGTTCTCGTGAGGATGTCATGTATCGCATAGATATATAATAAAAAATAATGAAGAAACCCGAATTATTAAAAAACTTTGAAATATTTTAGTAACACGAGTGAATAATATAAAATGTAGTAATAATTGTTTATTTTTAAATAAAAGCAACTTAGAATATTAATAAAAATACATGTATGTTTAGCAGAGAAGAAACTTATTTGTTATTTAGCACTTATTACATGCAAGATGATAGTAGTAAGCAGTAAGTTCAACCAGAACAAAACGGGCATAAGCTTGATTTAGAGGGTCTAGGGCTGACCTACTGATTACGATTTTATTGCTTAAGGCACTTAAAATATATGTTTTAATAAAATTCATAAAATTTTATGAAAGTTATTTTAAACTTGATAGGTAAAATTTATAAACAAAAAGTATTAACATTAATAATAACATTCTTTTCAAAGATAATGAATGATTATAAAGAAGTTAAGAAACTTTGAATAATTAGTATATTGAATATAATATAAATAGATGTTTAAATAAAACATAAAATGTTTTTTAATCAATATGTGTCTTGTGTTCGTGTGTGCGTGTGCTGTGTGTGTGTGTGTGGGGTGTGTGGTTGTGTAAATCTGTGGCGAGTGTAAGTAATTCTGTGTGTGTAAGTAATCTTGGCTGTGGAGTGTATGGTTATAATCTGTGTGATGTTGTAAGTAATCTGTGTGTGGTGTATATGTAAATAAGTGTCGATGGATAATGTAAGTGTCATATTGTATGTGTTAAAGTTATCATAGTAATGTTGTGATAATGAACGTGTTGTTCTGTGTGTGTGACCGATGTGTATAGAGTGAAAATGTTATAGTGTCCCCTTTTTAATTTTTGGGGTAAATGTAATGTGGGTATCGAAAGTGCTGTAGTGATGTGTGTTAAGTGTATAGTGTTGTGGTTGTGTTGTGCTGTGTGTGTGTGTGTGGTATGGTGTTCTAGAATGTATAAGAACAACCGATGGGAGTGAAGGTAAAATATCACTCAAGGTATAATTAATAAATAATACAAATAATTATTAAAAATATAAAATAAAATAAAAATATAGATAACAAATTAATAATAAAAGATAAATAAATGAGTCATTAAATAAAAATAAAATCATAAATGTTAATAATTTTAGTGTAGTTGAATGGCATATAGCAGCAAAGGTTAAAGCATAAAGCAGAAAAGTTAAAGCAGTGAAAAGTGAGTTAAAGCAGCTCAAAATACATAAGTTACTGAGCAGTAAAGCAGTAGAAACCACAAAGCAACTATCCCTAAGGTTTTAGGTAATCACCGGTCTATGTTCTACTGATCTACTGCATTTAAGGTATGGTAATGCTTAATGAATATGTGAGTGTAAAAGCGTAAAAGCCATATAGTTAAAACAGTTAAACACATGATTAAAGCAGTAAAACATGAAGTAAAAGCAGTAAAGCATAAAACAAACAGCAGTTCCTAAATCCCCCCCTTAGGTGTTTACTGGTAAACACCTTCTATTGATACTGATGTCGCTTTATAGGTATGTAATGTTAATGACATATGTGAGTCTAAAGCAGTAAACAGTGTATAAGGTTAAAAAACAGTGAAAACATGAGTTAAGTATGCTAGGTAAAACATGATTAAAGCAGTAAAGTCAGGAAAACAAAGCATATCTAATCCCCCCTTAGGTTTAGGTAACCACCTTCTATTGACTTACTGATTTTGAACTGCTTGAAGGTATGTATTTAATAAATAGTGTGAGTTACAGAGAGTAAAAACATATAAGTAAAAGCGTAACAACATGAGTTAAAGCAGTAAAACAGAGTGTAAGTGTCAAAGCAGTAAAAAAAAGCATACTAATCGCCCTCTGGTTGTTAGGTACACACATCTATTGAATCTATTGATTCTACGTCTTTAAGATGTAATGCTTAAGAATATAGAAAGCTCTTTATAGTTGTTAGTAAACATCAATGTACCATATATCAGGCACTCTGTTTTTTTCTTCTTACATAATATTTTAATTAAAAAAGTATAAGTAAATAATCATACGTGAAGAATAAGGGTATGAAAATAGCAAAATAAGGTCTGTAATGAGTTACAGTTGTAGGTTAAAGAACATGTTTTCAATAAAAAAACTGTTAAGTGCCTAAAATTAGGGTGGGCTAAAAATTGACCCATGGAAGACCAAAGGGTTGTCGTGTTATGACGTGTGTAAATGCTGTCAAATCGTAAGTGTAGTGTCTTCGTGTGTAGTGTCATAGTGAATTGTGGTATAAGGTGTAATGGTTGTTGCGTGTGTGTTGGTGTATTGTGTTTTGTGTTGTGACGGGCTTTGATAAGTGTAAAATGTAGTGTCTATGGGTAACTATCAGTGTCATAGAGGGAGTGTGTGTGTTTCTCGCTAGTGTGTTGTGTGTGTGTGTGTAGTGTGTGTGTTTTGGACCGCTTGTGTAAAGTGTAAATTAATGTCTTGGGTAATCAAGTGCATAGTCACACTGCAAGTGTCGATAGTGAATTGTGTAAAGTGTCATAGTGAATGGTGCTTAATAAGTGAATGTAATGTGTACTAGCAGTTCATAGTGAATGGGTGTGTGGGTTTGATGGTGTGGTAATAATAATAATAAAGTGTGTGTGTGTGTGCGTGTGTGTTTGTATGGCAAACTAAGTTTAGGGAATATGTAATCCATAACACGGTGCAGGTACCTACATGATCAGTTAGCACAGATACTACCAAAGGCTAGGCAATCAGTACCTGAGACTCAAGGCGGGGTGGAGCTAGGTGCTAGGGTGTAATCATATTGTGTAAGGCTGGGTGTGAGGCTAGTGTAGGTGTGAGCAGTGTGTTACGGTTAGGTTTTAGGTTAGGTTAGTGTTAGGTAGGTTAGGTTAGGTTAGGTTTAGGTTTAGGTTAAGGTTAGGTTAGGTTAAGGGGTAGATCAGGTTATATTGAGTAGGTAAGTAAATGTATCCGGCTAAGGTCAAGGCCGAAATATCATGGCAAACAAAGTTTAATACTATATAATAATATATTTATATAGTATATATATATTATAGATAATTATATATAGTATAAATAAAATAATATATATTTATTAATATATATATGATATATGATATGATAATAGTATAATAATGATATAAGTAAATGAAATGTAATTATAATATTATATATTTAAAACCTGAAACTAAACATAATATATAAAATATATAATATATATATATAATATAATTATATATAGTATACTTAATAATTAAAAAATTAATATAATTAATATATTATATATTATATATATATATATATTATATTATAGGGTTATAGCCTATAGGGGTACAAGACCCATGTGGCTTTTAACTGTCTCTATATTTATGATTATTATTAGATATTATATTATTATATATATATATAGTAGTATATATGATACTATATCTGTTAAGTGATAATATTATAAGATACTATAATATAATAATATATGAACTATGAATATATATATATATATATATATATCTATATATATAATATATATAATAATTAATAGTGCAGTAACGGAACAAATAAATGTAAATATTATCTCCATACAGAATATTAGTAAAATATAGAGGTGGTGTAGATATTTAAATAAAATTCTTTTTATTTTATTTTGGAATATAAGAATATTTTTTCTGCAAATAGTTTTTGTAGAAATTATAGAGGTAAATTTACATAACCATGGCATTAAACTAAGAGTGATATTTCCATGGTATTAAACAGAACAGAATTTTTGGAAAAAAACTCTTAAGTTTCTAATTATCAGGCTGAAGCAGGTTTTTCTCTTAACCTAATTATTAAATCCCATCTTTTGCAAAACGGTGGGTGAAGCCCTATGCTAGGCAGAATAAACAGACAAAAGTTTATCACCCAGGCGGCTCCCTTGTGATTAATCTTTTAGTTTTTAACATTTAAAAACCCGAATCTCCATCTGTGACGAGAAATTGCAGAAAAGCGTAGTATATATAGATATAAGTATATTTTGATATTTAAATATGTATTATTATATATATATTATATATATATAGTATCATATATATAATATATAATATATATATTATTAATATATTTATGCTAATAAAAAAAAGAATACCGGGAAAAAAAAATGGGGGCTTTTTTTTTTGTTTCCCCCCCGGTTATCGAAAATAAATAATGCGCTGCGTTCAGAATGTATGATTTTCCAACTCAGCATGCTGGTCTTTGTGCGTGGTTCTTTGCTACGAAGCGAACGGACTCGCCGCGAATTTGTTAAACTACGTTGACGCGACTCCTTCCCATGTGTAACTGAGCGTGGACGATTGAATTGCGATTCACAGCCCGACGAACGCGACGAATTGAAAAATGTTTGACGAAAAAAGATTAACAAAACGCAATATAAATATCAAAATGGTGGGACGCAAGGTCAGACAAGGGTTGTTGCCTTTTAATAAAAGAAAAAAAAATAATAAATAAATAAAAAAAAAATAAAAAAAAAAAAAAAAATAAAAAAAAAAAATAAAATAAAATAAATAAAATCTAAAAAAAAAAATAAATAAAAAAAAAACACCCATGAAGGAAGCTGAGTAAAAAATTGGGCCCAAAAAAGTTCAAGCGTCAGGTAAAAATCGTTGGTCAAAATGACCAGCGGTCAGTCAAGGTCAAAAAGGGGGCGGAGCTACGGTGTCCAAAATGGGTATCCTACTACTATCATCAATCAAGTTATTTGTCTGCAGTGGCTAAGTACCAGTTCTTCAGTAC
>JABUQX010090258.1:20000-42050 GCA_015478945.1 Trachelipus rathkii | reverse complement strand
AGTTTAACAGTATAACATTGTTTGTGACTTAGATCATCTTGAAGATTATAATTGGGTTGGCGGAGCATCTTATCAATAATATATATAGTATACTATAATATAAGCGTAATCGTCATATTAGAGATATTTTAGGTGTTGTATGTTGTTAGGTAAAGTAAAGAATTTTTTTCAGATTAGGTGTTATAGTATGGATGTGAGTTATTATAGTTGTGTCAGTTGATATATATATGTAAGTTAAAATATATATCATATATAATCAAATATAATTAATGTTATTAAAATTTTATTAATATCACTAGTATATTAAGATAAGTATTATATATGTATGTTATGGTCGATTAATATATATTAGTTAATATATATTCTTATAGCGTATAGTTCTGACTGAGGTCAGGTGTATGTATTCATATACTGCGATGTATCGGTACACCAGACATAGTACGTAGTGAGATTTGTTATAAATAGCTTAAAGTTAAAATAATAGAAATAAAATGAGTAACACTGAAAGAATATTAGATTTACATGGGTAATTATATTTATATTATTTTATAAATTCTTATTAATTATAATTATATTTATTATTTAGGTATTATATTGTTTAGTAGATGAAATAGTGTGCTCCTTCCTATAAAGATAACGGAACTGCTGAGTGTGAGTTTTTACTTATTGTAATAATTATACTCGATTATTATTATAAATTTATTATTATTAATCCGTTTGGCACTAACGTTCGCATATTATTAGGATTCACTATGCGTAAATATCATAAATATATAATAATAATATAATCAGAAAATATATAAATGAACAAATGAGATAAATTAAATAATATATAAATAATACCAATATAATAATAAAAAATAATGAGATAAAATAACTTAAACAAGAGGTAATCTTCTCTGAACATTGACTGTATCTGATTATTAATAAAGAAACGTAGGCCTTAAATAGATTTTTTAAATTAAAAGTTTTGTTCCTTAGATAAGCTTTTAAAGCTAATTTTTCATAAAAAAAATCTACTTAACTATTCCATTCATCCACTATCTCTATTACTTTATTCTCTAATATTTAATTCTACAATAGATAAATATAACATATATAGTGTTTAAATTTGATTATGATCTTAGAGACAGTAATATTCTAATACCAACAAGTCAACCTGGCAACTTCGCGAAGATTAACCTATGTATTACAACAGGTGTTTGCAGGCATCCTTTTGAATGCCGTAAGAGAAAGCTTGTCGGTATATATATAATAATATATATATATATATATATATTATATTTATTATAGGATAAACATTCATATCTTAAAATGTTCAGCGAATAATAACACACGCTAAATGGATTATTAATTTTTTTTATAATTAGGCTTCTGTGAAATTAAGCATAAACGTATAAAATATATTAATAAAAAAAATATAATTTGAATTATAATATATATATAAGTATATATATATATATGAGATATATAATAGTATATGGGTATAATATACTTCCTTCTCTATATACTATTATCAGTATACATTTTTGTAATACGGGTTTAACTTATAGTTTTAACACGAGTGTACCGATATTTTCTTTTTACGTCCTGGCAGGACGAGCTAAATTGTAGTTTTCCCTGCCTGACCAATATTAGCCATCATTAATAACGAGGGAGAAATTAAAGTTCTCAACGTTGAGGTAGCTAACAATCAGTTATTTGAAAAAACGTGAAATGGTGAAAGGTTGTTGAAAACAATTGGTATTCCTATAACAAAGAAATTTTCATCTTGGGATACGGAAATGAACGAGAGCGAGAAATTTCCCAAAATTAAATATTAGATTATTATATGCAAGCTTTCTTAAATTAAAGTGATACTCATTTTTTTTTTTTTTTTGTTATAAATTAGTTTCCTTTTTTTCTACATTTTCATATCAAATTTTAATAATTTAAATTAAAGTAATAGCATATAATTAATATTATAACTTTTTATTAAAAAAGTCACGTACACAAATAAGTTTGGGTAGTTAACAATTGTAGCTATCTATCCTAAGTATACTCTTATCTCCTATTGTTTTTATTTTTCTCATTAAATACTAGCCCTGGTAAATTGTTCTGAGGTCACACATTGAGTCAATAAAGAGAGAAGTCATAGATAATACTGAATATACTAGTATAAAGACCTGGCAGACTCAACTGGAAACGCATGCCTGGCAACCAATTCATGGCAACTCAAACATTAGCTAATGAACATATACTCCATTCTAATATTTGAATTGAAACTACTATTAGTTGCCAATTTCGTATTTCACTGAACACATATTTGAGCATTTAGAAAGCAACGTTGAGAAGTTTCTATTATTCAAGAAATCTAAGACAAAATAATGCGGTGATTGAATTTTCTGTTGGAAATTGTGTTGATCTAATAAATTATCCAGATAAAAATTTTGAAATAAGTTGTTTAGAAAGTTATGGAAACTTAGAAAGTGTTGAAAGAATGCTCCTCTGTGTGATGAAGGAAATTATAAATTATCATTCACAAACGGATAATTAGAACTGTACTGCGTTACTACTGGTACGACAAAAGTTTATTGATTTTAATAATATTGTATAAACTTATGAGAAGCGTAAGCGACTTCTGGGCGAGAACAGAAACACTTTATTTATGAAGCATAATTTACCTCATAAAATTTTGAGTATATGGCCATGTAAAAGTTGATAATTATGATGACAGAAACCTCAATTTCGATATATTTTATAGAATTTAAAGTAAAAGTTAAAGAAAATAACTTAAAAGAATAAATAACATGATGTATCAATGTGTGTAAACATAAACTATAAGCTTGAGAGCATCTTTCTCGCAATCTCCAATTGAGAGTAATGCACTGAGACTTACTAAATATATCGAATGATTGAGTTATTCTCTTTTGTAAGCTTGCCTTCTACTTACTCAGTCGTAAATTGAGAATACATCTCCTTTTTTGAATAGGGTTCTGCCCGTGATCTGTAGTATTAACTGTAAGAAAAAAAAATAAAAGAAAAAAAAAAAAGTTATTGTATGGAGACAAAAAACTATTATATCTTTTTATCTTCAGTGTAAAAATAGGACTGTTTGTGGATTGCTTGGGCTTTGGCTTGGGCTTGGGCTTGGGCTTGGGGTTCAAACGTCTGGGCTTGGGCTTGGAGCTTGGGGCGTGGCTGTTGGCGGACTTTTGCATGCTTGGGCTTGGCCGCATTGTGGGCGCTTGGGCCTTGGGCTTGGGCTGGGCTTAGGGCTTTGGGCTTGGGCTTGGGACCTTGGGGCTTGGGCTTTGGGCATGTCTGGGCGCTTGGGCTGGCTGGGTTGGGTTTGGTTTTGGGTTTGGATTTGTGGTTTATGCTTGGCTTCGGGCTTATGAGGCTTGGCGCGTGAGCTTGGGCTTGGGCCTAGGGCTTGAGGGCTTGGTTTGGGTTTTGGGATTGGGCTTGGTGTTCTTGAGTGCTCGTCGAGCTTTGGGCTTCGGGCTTCGGGCTGGGCTTGGCTTAAAAGCTTATGGGCTTGAGGGTTTGGGATTTGGGTGGTTTGGGGCTTGAGGCTTAGGGCTTGGGCTTGGGCTGTGGTGCTTGGCTTGGCTTGAGGCTCTCGGGTTTATTGCTATGTGCTTGGCTTGGGCTTGGCTTGGGCTTTGGCTTGGGCTGAGGCTAGGCTTGGGTTTAATTCTGGGCTTGGGCTTGAGGCTTTGGGCTTCGGCTCTCGGCTTGGGCTTGGTGTTGGGCTTTCGGAGCTTGGCTTAGGGCTTCGGGCTTAGGGCGTTTGGGATCATGGCTTGGATAGCTTAGAGGCTTGGGCTTGGCTTGAGCCTGGGGTCAAACTCTGATTTACGGTATAGAAATAGTTTAAAAAATGTTTCCGATGCTTAGTTTGCATAACGTACTAGAGTATGGGAAGTCCTGTTGTAAATGATATAGCAGTAATATATATATGTATATATATTTATACAGTAATTAACCCCTATAGTCAGTATATATATATATATACGATTATATATATATAACTTATAGTAACACAAATATATTTAATAAAATAGTCTTATTATATATAATAATATTTATATATCCGTAATTATATATATAGTATAATATAAACTGTATATATATGGCTATATATAGATAAAGTAATTATACTAACTATATATAATCCAGGGTATATACGAGGTTATATAGATAACTTTAGTGTATATATAATATATAGGGTATATATATAATATATATGATATATCTATATTATATATATATAATATAAATTAATATATTAATATATATATATATTATATAATTCTAATATATATATATTATATATCATATAAATAGTATACTATTATAATATATATATTATATAATATAATATAATATAATACTATATATATTTATATATATTATATATTATATATATATACCGAGTGATTTATATATAATTATATTAGTTATATATAACATTAATATAAATATATATATATATCATATATATATATATATATATATATATATATATATTCGGTATTAGCTATATAGATATATTATAATTATATAGTAATATAGTATCAGATACTTGGGTTAAGAAGATAGTCTAAGAACAAGCCTTTTAGAATTGTAAGCAAGAGGCGAGAAAATTATTAATAATTATATAAGTATAATCAATAACATTATTTAGTTATTTATATAATATAATTTACCACTTTTTAAATAATCTTCTGTAACGGTTAAAATCTAATATGAAAATTATGAGAAAAGTGAATTTACTGCCAGAAATCTGTAAAAAAAAAAAATTACATGTAGTTTGTATATTAACTAGTGTCTAAGCAACACCTTCTACCTCCCTCACACGCCAAATATTTATATAAAATAATAAATATATATTTATTTCTATATATTAATGTTGTATAATTTATTTATTTTTATATAATAAATATATTTTCTTTATGCTAAGGTCTTGAATATTCATTTTAATGAGTTAATAATTATGATCTGATCGATATTAATAGGAATATAAAACAAATGACATTCTATCTTGGACTGAGGGGATATAAGTATTAAATAGAATAATTTAAAGAACTAATATACTCTATCTTATTTTATTTTGTATAAATATATTCATAAAATAAAAAATAAAACTTTATTAACAATTAACACTAAAAGGTATATATTTGATAACATCTTAGAAACCATAGAAAACTACTTATCAGAGCTTAGATTAATGTAAACAAGAGGTAATTAGGATCCCTTGTAAAACCTTTTGAGTACTTTTGAGAACGCTTGAAATACTATATATGAGGACCACTAATTATGATGGATAACTAACTTGATGTAATTTATGTGAAACTAGGAGTAGAAATTATTGTTATACACTATATGGTATACCTATATTTAAGTATACTTAATATTTATAAACGAATACTATACAGATACTATCATTGAATATAACATTATTTAAGTTATATTTTGTGAGTCTTGAATTCACTTTAATAACTAACAGAAAGATTGAAAACTATATTGAGAATGATAACAACCTCGTGAGAATATGAGTCCTTTATATATTGAAAGCTACTTTATTTGAACTTGACATATCAACAGTAGAGTAACCAGTATATTATTAGATAGTTACTATTGAACAAAGTATATTGAAAACTTTTTAATATACTTTTTTTCTGATCGAAGCTTTAAAAGTAACTCTTCCTCAAATTTGGCAAAAAAGTACTTTGATTTTAATATCCTTTAAATGATCTAAACTATATTAAGACACTGTAGTGACGTGTGATTAAGAAGCAATTCGAACACAACGTAGGACTTCGTGTCCCAAAGAAGAGAATAAAAGGTGAGTGGGTACGGTGTGAGGTTTTTGGGAATATCGCTACCTACGACTTCCTCTTGTAGATGATATCTAGAAGATAGTAAATCCATCGAGAAGCGGTGCCTACGATTTTCTTTCCTTCATATTTGAGGGAACGATCTTCTTCCACTCCTAATGAGTACGTCCAATGATTCTTTGAAACTTTTTACTCAATTTCTTAACGTTATGCATAGAGTATACGAATTGGGCACGGTACACTTGGCTATACTTTGAAGTAATTTATGTATCTAGGAATATTATTGAGAAGTACTATCTTGATAACTATTGATACTATACTTTAATTATTGGGATAAAAATCTATGAGTATACACATTATGGAGTACATTTAGAACCTTGAATCCTCAGTAAAATATTAAGACATTTTAGTAATTTTGAAATTTTCATAATGTTAAATGGTGGACAGTGATTCACTAATAATTTTTTATTAAAAATATTATATCTAGTGTAAAAGAAATGGATGACCTACAAGTTCGTTCACCTTTAACTCACCTCAGCTAATATTAAAGATAGAAATTCATTATTGGTATAATTAATTTACTATATTATTATTTTAAACGATCTATACTTGGTTTTTATTACTATTTAGGAATTATTGATAATAAATATAAAGAAAATAATGTCTTCTTATAAGGTAATTAACTCACTGATATATAATTATTAAAAAATATTAATATATTATAGATATATATATAATATATATATATATATATATCTATATATATATATATATAGTATATATATATTAATATACTATATATATATTATAATATATATACATATAAAATAGTATAAAATTAATATTAATATATATATATATGATATATATATATAATATATATATTATATATATATATATATATAGATTATATATATATATATAGTATATAATTATATTATATATATAATATAGTATAATAATTATTATAATATAAATAATTATTATTTTAGTTTTTTCATAATGGAGTGTGTGAAATAGTACTAAGGCATAGTCCTACTAGGTACTAGGCGCAAAGAAGATGTATCACAGTACTACCAGTTAATATTTCATAACTATATGATATATTACTTATATGACATTAGACGAAGAAACTCGGTCTCCATAATTATATAATTGCAAATTATTATTGGATTGAGTAGAATGGGTGAGAGATACATCAAATCATAAAAAGAAATACTACTTAATTCCCTCATAATAAGAAAAGGAAGACCTGTGCTAGTTGAGTACTATCGTATATGAAGTCACTGTCACGTAATTTCACTATGAATACGTAGTGAGTTACGTAGGCAGTAACGTGGTGGTTAGGGATGGAATAGCTGATCAAGTGCTGAATTATTGAAATGACAACGGACTAGTATGGATTCCGAATGTTGCAGGGTAACACTCAATACAATACGACAGGCATGTGATGGATGGAACAGAGTTGTGAATGGGATCACGCATTGACTCGTGTCGCTTTGAGACTCTGTCGGATGTTGCGAACGATATTTACTGTCGATATTTGATAATAGAACTTTTTAATAAAAATAGTAAGATCAATCGTTTAGCGAATACTTATAGAGAGAGTCAAGACTAGATATAAAGTGTTCATGGGACTCGACTCAACATCGAGAAAAACTATTGATGAGTTGAAGAGAATAATGAACAAATATGAATAGATTCCTAGGTGGTTGTCATATCTAAGTTAAATCCGTTATAACACTGTAATAGTTCTTTGTTGTAGAGAGAGAGAATAGTGACACACAAACATAACATCGCTATCAACATGTTGAGTGATATATTCAGTTTAGTAACAAAACTCTCAAGTTCAACGTGAGCAGAGCGTGCGATCGGATTACACTCCGAACAACGCTCACTCATGTCACAAAAGAGAAACACAATGCTAACAGAATCAGACTACATTGTACGAGCTATAAGGAAGCCGAATTAGTCACTCGAAGAGTTCGTGGAGAAGAATGTAATACTCACCACATGCTCCAGTACTATGGGAAACGAGAGAGAGCAAGATGCATAATAGGAAGGCACTATGTATGATAGAGAGATGATAGTGGAGAGCCAAGCTATTGAAAGACTATAGACAATACACATGAGAAACGCTAGAACATAATCGCTGAGTCCTATGCGAGTGGCTCGAAACGATATAGGACACAGAAGAGGTGTTTGCCACGACTAATCGCTGAGTAAACTTAGCAAACAAATACTTCTCTGTCCTTCTCTCCTAGCGATGGTGATCAATGTGAGAGATGTATTTTAGAATATGAACGATAAATATGATAGTGAAATTACATGAATATGTGATAGGTATCTATAATATGATTAGAAAGATATAGAACAAGGATTCGCTCTATACAGCGAGACAAGTATGAAATGAGGTAAGTATGCAGAAAGAATTTGAGATGTCTCAAGAGTAACCTAAGCCATGACTTTATTTTGACGTTGCAATACGTATATACTGACATAGAGAGAGTATAGAATTCCATTGGATAAGAAATACTATGTTATATAATGGGCGGGAGAAGATAGAGCAGATAAGTAAGATCTGTGGACCACAGATAGGATGCGTCGTGCGACGTGATTCTGAGCTTGAGGTATGCATCGCGCTGTGCAGAGTACACGAAACGTGGAATAAACAATGACAAACAGAGATGTGACAAATTGAGAGTGACGTTGTGCTAAAACTCGAGGAGTGAATAATCAGTCGGATTTAATGAGGCCTTTTATAAGTCAATTTAAATTAAATTATCTACATCAGATTGAGCCGTCATTAAAAAATCGGCACTGGGATTATCCTTATGAGGCACCTCTCCAAGTGAGGGACGAAAGTTTGAACAGAGCTACACGATACTTCGGTAGGATAGTATGTATTGGAGATAGTTAAGGTGTTTAGTATAATATATAATGGTTTGATGTGAAACTGATCAAGAAGTAAATTAATAGCCATTATAAAATAACATCAAACTATAAGAGAATTTTTATGATATCTTGTCATTTATTTTAAATTCGTGAGTGCAATAATATGCCTTTCTACGTTCTCGCGGATACGCACACCGGTTCTGTTTGATTAGAACCATCTGAAAACTATTAGTTTTGGATGTGGTGAAAATAAAAATTACTAAGATGATTTCAGAGATTAATAGAAGTACGAAGATAAAATGCAAAATTTGCGGATGTCACTAGTTATTATTAATATTTTATTTACCTTGAGTCTAGATTTATATACCTGATTATTTTCTGTATTCTATAATTATATAAGGTCTAAACCGTGACATATAGACAATATGCTTTAGTGATAGCTTACTGTGGTCTAACACAATCAGTTACGTGCTGAGTTATAACCAACGCGATAGTCAAGAATCTAGTATCACAAAGAGAGCGATAAAATGATGGATAGTCCTGCTGCATTCACTCATATTATTATCAATCAGTGCATTAATAGATATATCTCCGAGACTACTTGATCTGTCTGAATGATTGTATTAATATATAATCACGGAAAGGTGAGTAATAAGAGAAACTGCTTTTCTATTTAAATGCATAAAAACTCACCTTTTTTATAATCAATAACATGTTATTTATTAGAGCATTTTAAAAAATCTGATAAGTTATATATAGTATAATATATATATAATAAAATACTAAAGACGCTTATTCTCCTTACAATACACTCGGATACTGTATGCATTGTAAATTATTTATTACAAAAATGTTGTATCTATTGTTAACACTAAGTGAGGGTGAACTTATCACACAGGCAATAATAATCGTGTTCTAATGAGTATGGATATTCATGTATTGTAGGTTTTTAACTAGCTGTGTGATGCTCCTTTATAGTGAGTGTGTAGCATATACACACATTATGATTCATATTAATATATAGAATAATTAGTATTCTTTGATATATAAAGATTATATTTGTTCTAATATACCGTATGTCTCAATTAAAAGATATAAATAGAAGATAAGTCAGTATTGTGATTCATAGTCGATATTGCCTTATTCACAGTTTTAGTTATGGTATTTATTATTGGCATACTACTCAGCTTAGAGTTATTCTATTAAATATATAATACAATGTCAACAAGCTATGCAAATACTAATATATTTATAATACATTAATGAAATATGTCTAAAAACATAGTTTATAGGAATGTATTTGAGCAGAGATATTGTTTGAAACTAATAATTATTATAATTTAGATAGTTTTAAGTCATACTAACGTATATGGAAGTATAGCCTCTAAAAAATAGTCCTTGTAGGAACATATTCATTATTAAGATTTTCAGTTATCAGATACGCTCTAAATATGAAACATTCAATAATGTTGTCATATTAATTAGTTACACACACTAAGTATTCATTTTCAAACTCTGGAGAGCAGCTGAAGATAAATTTTTATACCATGAACAGTGACATATAAGTATGTACATTAATGTTTCTTTCTGTGTTTATTAATTTGTCTATTTGGAAATGACGTGGACTGTTATAAACAGCAAAAGTATAGGAAAAAATTTAACAAGTTTATTATAAAAACAATAATATCGATTATGATGAGAAAGCTCTTTACTCGTCGGGACAAGTATAGATAAATTATTCTAATATAAGTATCTAGATAAATAACTGTGTGTGGTTGTTATGTGTTTAATTTTTTTTTAGTTGTATAGTCTAAGACTAGTCATATAGCTGTATAGATAAAATTATGTCTACTTCTAAGAAAAATGGCTTAGAATACAGATGAACATATCTGAAGCTCGATTTTTACTATCACGACTATTAATCAAGTTGGAGAAATATCTTTGGTTTGAATTTATGATCAGAGCTACAATTGTGTAGAGTGAGTTCGGTTTGAGTCTAGCTTCGCTCAAGTGTGTGATAGTTTTGCAGTAAGTTGATTTAATATGTTGTCACTTGTATGATCTACTAAGTATTAATTGAATATAGTTAGTTATGATATTAGTTTAACTATGTGTAGTCTTAGTTTAGTTTTAATGGTATTTGTTAATTAAAGTAATTGTGGACTTCGAAAGTGCTTCGTTTTGCTGATGAGAGCTTGAGTGTGGATATCCCGGAAGGGGATAAGTGAGTACATTGCAGTTAAGAATTAAGTTAGTTAGTTAGGTTAAAGTCTAGTTCTATAGCTATAGATTAGTTCTCTATAGATTAGCTATTAGAGCTTTATGATTAAGTTTACATTAGTAGTTACGTCATTACGATATTGAGAGTTAGTATCTAGTTATGATTAGTTACTGTTACGTATCTCAGTAATATTTTGTGCGAGTAAGTGTGAGTGCATATAATAGTTAATTGAGAGCTAGTATACGATATAAGTGTGATCACTAGGCTAGATTAAGTTGACGTAAATTACTTAGTTAGATTTTAGAGCTTTTAGTTAGTTATGATGATTTGTTGGTATATAATAAAAATTCTTTTTTTAAAGCAGGTTACTACATGGATGGCAACGACCTTGAGATGAATTGCATTGTGGCTTATATTAAAGTTTTACTTGTGCTCTAAGGAAGAAGTTGTCCTCCCGTTTTTCCTATCAGATATCAAACCAGGAGCCTGTGCGTACCAAATATATTATATATTGAGTATATATATTAAATACTATAATATATAATATATATTAAATAATAATATTATATATATCATATATATTATATATATAATATATATATATATATATATATATATATATATATATATATATGTATATATATATATATATATATATATAATTTTAATTATAATTTCATTACATTTTAGAACAAAACCATATAAATAGATATTACATCTTATTTCAATTGTTTAATGTAATTATATTATTCAAATATTATATATAATAATAAGTTATATTATTCACTCATTTTTAATAGTTATTTGAGTAATATAAATATATGATAATTGAAGCAAATGAATCTAACTTTAGTATATATAAATTTTTTCTAAGAGTTAAATAATTTAATTATATATAGTATTGCTAATATATACCTGATGTATGAAATGTGTGGCGCCCGTTAATTGTTAAAGTTGCAGCCAAATGTGTAACGGGTATATACAGCTCTGTGCCGTATGTTTGTAGAAAAAAGAGATACGTAATAGATTGTCTTAGTATCTTGGCCATGAGAAGATAATGTGAACTAAGCTATCATACGAATTATAAATAAGAGCGTAGGCAGAGCTATATTATTCGGTGTCACGTGATAAATATTATACTGTAGCAATTTTCTTATGTCATCTAATGTATGGTAACTCGAGTTCCTTCTCATAGCTCATTGCTTGCCTTTTTATATTTTCAGGCAAATACTCATTGTTCATTATAATATATAAATAAGAATAATTATCACAAATGTAATCAAATAATAGAGTGATTTATGCATCTTGTGTCAATGAAATAATCTTATATTTATAATAAAGTTACTAACAATATATTAATTATATTATCTATTAAATCACGCTAATAGTAATAATATCACTCATCAAACTATTAATAATTAATAACTTATAATACATTTATTTCTTATTAATCAATTATTAATCAATCAATCAATGTCGAATACAGATATGTTAATTAATAAAGTTAGAAAAAATATGATAAATCATAATAATAATAATATATATAATCATATATAATATATTCTCTAATCAATTATAATATAATATAATTATAGTATTAGAATTGTACGGCATATGTAGTTATATCATAATTATATGATATTAATAACATAATAATATATAAAATTGTATTACACTATTACAGAATATTATAAATATACATATAGTTATACATATAATAGTAATTATAATAATCACATAATTAAATAATTTAATTTTTAGGTTCTACACAAAAAATATAATGAAACATTATATAAATTATCATTACTAAGTGTATATCATATTTCTAATAATAATGCACGCAGAATGCGGATGTTACAAGTATCATATTACTTACAGTATTCTTATGCATTGACATTACAGACATATGTAAGAGTGGCGCTTAAGCTTCCTGTTTGTATTTGCAACAACATTTGCAGATAACATCAGACGACAAGTGACTGTATTGTACGTATGTTAATAGGACATAGATTCTATATACTATTGTCTCAAAATTGTCTATAACTCTACATACTTCTTCGAGTGAAGCAGCTAGATTTCCCTCAACTTAAAGGATTTTCTATAGTGTTCGTCACATACTTATGGAACGCAATTGTAGTGATATCAATTAATATTATTCTCTCTCATATTTGCCTTCAGACATGTGATGTGCTACATTCATTGCGAGATTTTCTGCACACTTTATACAGAGTAAGTGTCCTGTAATGTCCGAAAACTAGATAACTCAGCATACTAAGACTTCGAATACATGGAAGTATCTGAGTTACACTCATAGGATTGTTGGAGTGCTATTCAATAAATGACATGTGATAGACGTATTCAATTGTGATTATTCGATATTTAACAGAAGCTTGGCAACAAAGGAAGTTTATCTAGCTATAAGATAAATCTACATCGAAACATTTATAGATAATTCTCTAGTATTTTATTTATATATTTATTAACACTAAGTGATTTTTTTCGAATATCTTTGATCTATCAAGCTGTTACGCTCTCTTCATCTTCGCAATACCATAGTGTGAGTATATGAAGATCGACACGTTTCTCGCTAAACAACACATTGAAAAAGGTAGTAAGAAGGTGTGTCATATGAGTTGTAAGATCAGAGTTTATTCTTAGATACTCAGAGATAATCGATAGAGAAAGTAGGCTTTTTTGTAAACTTAACGAATACGAGTGGAGTAGGGAGACATCTGACTTATGAAATTATAGAATAGTTTTAATGCTAAATTTTAATATTTTTAGTGTAATTGCAATTGAGTGACACCATTTTATATATTTATATCATTTATACATTTAATATTAATTCTAATAATTATTATCATATTATGTAATACATTAAGTGCAAACGACTGATAGACATCTTGTACGTAGTTGTATGATTCACGTATATCTATTTATATATTTAACAGATTTTAATAATTATTATATGCAATCTAATACGATCAACTCTAATTTTAATATAATATTATTTTCTTATCGTTTGCCTTTATTATTGATTGTCTTAAGTCTACTTATATATATATTGAGATTTCAAGAATTTGTCATAAAAGCAAGAATATTCAGATGATGACTTTGATATAGAGGTGTTCAGTGTGACGTATTCAATATTCTAAGAGAAGATGGTAGGTGTACATGTAAATAAAATAGGAGCTATATATCAGTTATCTCATTCATAAATTGAGCAATTCTCTATAAGTCAGATTTTATTAAACTGTATAGACTATAAGCTTAATTGAGTTGTGTTGTATTGTGTAGTTGAATCATTAATGGTACTTATAGAGGAATGAGAATCATTTGAGCCTCTGACCCTGTATATCAACTCTAGATGCACATATGAGATCTCGGATAGATACCTTTTCAAGCAGAGGACAATCACTACATGCTTGGTCTAATAGCACCTGTATACAATAGGTATCTAGCATAGATCAGTGAGTTATACCAGAACACAACTAGACTCTAGTTTTAATGAATACAAAGGATAAATATAATTGACAAAACATAAGTGTCTGAGTTTCAATATCTAGTATATATGTTGACTATGACATCATTCTGTTTGATATAGTGCAATGTACTGCTAGTGTTACGTAAGTGACATCATTATGTATATATTATTGATATTACTTGTGCTGCTATAATGCTAGAGGGCCATGTCGATAGAGCTCATTGAATAGATCCTTTAGCTCAATACAGAGTGTACTAAAATAATCTGTCATGTGTAAGATAGAGTCTCATCTTAGAGTCCAGAATATCGACGTGAACTAACATAAATATAAATGAGTACATGTTAGACACTTTATTTTATAACGATTCAAGTGAGACATATACATACATAACATCATACTGATTTCAAGGTGTATATAGACTATTTGTGCTTTTAAAATACTCTAATGTTACAGGGATGATATGAAATCTGCTGTGTAGAGATATGTTATCTTCTCATTCTCGAGTGTGTTATTTGAGTGACATTTTCTCGTGCGTGCTAACGTATCGTATGACATCTATATGTCCATTATTCGTGTGTGTATAACACTGTTGAGATATATACTGGAGTCTTGATAGTGTCCTGGCGTGTCTGAACCCACCAAGTGAGAGTTGATATCTAGGAGTAAGTCTCACGCACCTCAAAATACATATAGCTATTGAGCACTCATATATATATCGTACTCTTAGGAGTACTAGAAAGTAAGTGATACTGATCAGCGAAATAGGTTAGATAGACCGTTTTTGTTATATGATACACTGTCATAGTATGTTGAGTATATATTATATACAAATCAACAGTATCGATTTCAACCTATCCTGCAAATTTTCCACGCGAACACAGAAGGCAAACTTTAATTATAGAGATATTATGTATTTGCCAAGAAACATCTGCAATATGAAATTATTATGAAGCTGTAATTTGATATATTACATAACAATGTATGGGCCTTTTATATTAGGGTGCCAATAGACATGTTCCCAATATTTAAGAAATAGTATAAAAGCTCCTTTTTATCATTTAGAAATTAAGTATATCACAGCCAGTAGTTAATACTGATAGAATATTATTTAAATGAAAGAGATATCATAATACGCAAAGAGATAATTCCACTATAGAATTTAATGTTGTAGACTAGAGCGTCTTGAGAAATGAGGCCAATAGTGGAGAAAGATTATAACTCAGTAAAACTTGTAGCAGAATCGTAATAATACTATACAATTGTATAACCTTGGAGGAATCCTCCTCGAGGTATATCTTTCCGGATGACAAGAGCCTTCATCATGCCAAGTGATGCCAAATAAGCTATCTATTGCCTTAAAATTTTTCTTTTCCGTAAGACATTAAAATATTGCCAAATGAAATAAGTAGAATCAGAGATTGGTGTCTTTTATTGCTTTCTTAAATGGTTAAAACCAGGGGGGGGCCTGGATTCGGCGTCTATATTTTGCCGATAGACACTCTAGTTCAAACATCTGAAATTCCTAAAAGAACTTTTACTTGCTATAGAAATGTTAAATGTAGGAAAATCATAACAAGCTATTAGCTATTGCATAAATTTTGCAATCATTATGTACCGTTTCATTGAACGAGCTGCATATCATTTTTGAATGATAAATCTACGTTTCAGTTACAACAAGAAAAGAATGTAAAAATGAGTAGACAACACTAAACTGGAAAATTATGAGTGTCTGAGAAAAATATGGTGTAATAAGCAGTAACAGTTTTCCCAGGGACGTGGATCATATGATTTAAGGAAAAGTATACCAAGATTACTTCATTAACAAGAGAATTAAAGCAATTCTTGAGACGTCTGTTCAATTAAAAACAGATTTCTTGATATGCATCACTCGTCTGAATGGAATAGTAATGAAGGTGATAAACCTTTTCGAGAAAGGAAGACACACACATCCTGGCAATGGGCTGTAATGAGATTGTAAAACGATCAACAACCCCAGTTGTGACTTAATTGCAAAGTTGACTTCAATCAAATTGCTTATTATCCTAGTGTTATTGCAAACAGGTATTATTATTATTATTATTATTATTATTATTATTATGAAGCACAAGTTTTGAGAACCACAGGTGGAATGATATCAGGTGTATACGCCCTCTTAATAATAAACTCTCAGATAGCAGAAATTAACATCTTTTGAAATTTAATACAAACATTTATCATATGCGCCGCCTGTTTCTTTTCGCCTAATATTGCTGAAACTTTTAGAGAATAACGTGACTATATATGGAAAATTCTAAAGGTGTGCCTCATAAGTTTTCTCAAATTTTACTTTTTGCCAGAATCGCTATCTGACCTATTGTATATTAATATATTTTAATATAATAATATATATTTATCCTCTCAGTATTATTAATATATTATATAAAAAAATAATATTATAAAGTAAAATTAAATATATTATAAATTATAAATATATATAATATAACAGTTAGTCCACTATATATATTATATAAGGTATATTATATAATATATAACCTAATATATAGATGTAAAATTAAACATAATAATCGCAATTAATAAGATGTTAAAGAGACATATATCTATAACTTTTCTTGAATCCAAGTTTTTTGGCTTGCGAGATAGCTCAGTGGGATAGCTCAGTGGTATATTTGTCCTCAGTCGCAACAATGGCGGTAGTATCAAGTCCGGAAAGCAGTTAATGTCTTTAACTCATCCTATTAATTTCTTTCTTATAACATCTTATGATTAATTGCGATATTATGGCAATATTTAACTACTACAATATAAGAGAGGATAGGAAGCTGGACACTGGATGTCGCCTTGAAGGGAGTACGATTGCTTTTCACTGTTCTTGAATCCAAGTTTTTGGGCTTGGAGGATGCTCTGTCGTAACGCACCGGGTATATTGTCCTCAGTCGCAACATGGCGGTGGTTTCAATCCCGGGAAGGCGGTTTAATGCTTACCCTTTTACCTATTATAGTGTTCTTCTTTAACATCTTTTATATAGATTTGGCGATTATTATGCAATTATTTACACATCTACAAGTATAAAGAAACGGGGATAGGAACAAGCTGGACACCTGGTGATGTCGCCAGTAGTATACAACAGGATACGAACCTGCTTTATAACTGTTCTTGGATCCAAGTTTTTTGGCTTGGAGGTGGCTCAGTCGTAACGCACTGGGTGTATCTTGTCCTCAGTCGCAACATGGCGGTGGTTCATCCCGGAGAAGGCAGGAAGATTTTAGCTTTCCTATTATTATATTTGTTCTTTCCTTTAGATTAATATATATAAATATATATATATTATATATATATCTATATAATATATATATAATATATATATAATATGATATATATTTATAAGACTATTATTATTATATATATATATATTAACTAAGCATATAATATAGTATTATACGTATACTATTATATATATATATTTATATATATTATAAATCTAGTATATAGTATACTATATATATATTATAATTATATAGTAATAGTATATATATATATATGATATAATATATAATATATTATATTATAATTTCTGGAGGAGAAACTAAGGAAGTTAGCCCATCATAATCTCGGAAACTTGGGTTGGGAGGAATATTGGAGAACCAACTACTTGTGGGGGATAGGTGAGTTAATTGAAATATTCAGGGGAAGGTTAGATTGCTTAAACCATTCCAAGCGAAAAGGACGAAAAAGTTAAGGGAGCTTGTGAGGAAGCAGGGTCGACGAAGGAAAGAAAGTGAGAGTTTATTTTGGAGAGGAACGATTCCCGTGATTTAAACGTAAGTCAGATCGATATTTCATTAAAGGGTTTTTTTATTATATATTGTTATAAAAGAGAGTTTGTTAATTGTTTTAGGTGGAAAGGTGTTTGTAATTATAAAATGTTTGTATTAAAGGGGAACTAATCCTGGAACGTGGAAGTGATTGTGCTCAGCTGCATATCTGGACGAGGAAGATTATTTGTCAATTGAAAATTTTGATGCAAAGAGAATAACGTGTGCCTAAATCGAATGCAGGAAGATAACGAGTATATTATAAAAACGGCAGAGGAACTTCTCAACCCAATCGAAGTTGGAGCAGTGTGAATTGGAATGATTCATAAGTATATGTTAAGAAACATTCAGTAGTAGCAGAAAAACAAGGGTTATTTTTTTGGGGTGTATAAAAATCTGAAACTGTATAGTGTCTTAATTAATTATTTTAGTTATATAAATAAATCGTGATTCTGCTGATATTTCCGACTAAAGTTTCTGCAATATTTGAAACATTTAAATCAATGGTGAAGATAGGACTTATAATTATTATGAGACTAATTGTTTGTAGACAGGTGATAACGATATTTAAAAGTTTAATTGTTTTCAGAACCATATTAGCTTCTATGGAGTTAGACACGTTGATTAGTAGTCTAATGAGTGTTGAATTAATTTGATGATTAAAATACTATTTGAAATGAACTATATTAATTGTGTTATAATGTATTTTAAATTAACATGATTGAACCTTTACACCTTACGTGTGGTATAACTTTATCTTCTGTGTGCATAACTTGTAACTCCTTGTATGTATTTGATCTATATTGATTTTTTTTTTTTTTTTTTTTTTTTATTTTTTTTTAACGTAATTATTTGTGGGCGAATAAATTTTACTATTTGGAATAGGTTTTTAAAATAAAGTCTTGTAAATAAAAGATAGGGTTTTATGGAATTCATAAACGATATTGTTAATTAATAAATACAAAAATCACTTGCGTTTGTTTTCTTCCCTCTCCATTTGCAAATTGGGTTTGAGTTGAAAAGTAACTTAACGGAGACTTGGAGGGTCAGTCCGTTACAGTGGTGGTTCTGTAGTGTGTGGATCAAACCTTTGTCGATTTATTTTGCAAAAATGGAGAGGAGGGATAGGTTAAATCCATTGAATAGATGGGGAACACCAAAAAAATGCGTTGTTTGTAGGTCGGTGACTCATTTTGGGGCAGATTGTCCGATGAAAGGGAAGTGGGCAAAGAATGGGGGAAAGGAAAAGCAGCAAGGGAGAATGGGGGAGACGAGTGAAAAATTGGGGGATGAAGTAGCAGGGTTTTTTAGAACGGATGAAGAAAAAAAGAAAGTAAACTGGGAGAGAAAAAAAGCAGAAATAAAAAGGGTTATGAAAGAAATGAAGGAGGATAGAGATTATAGAGAATGGTGGAAGGGACAATTTAAAGAGAAGAAAGATTGAGTAATGTAAAAGAGTCAGTATATATTGAAGTTTGATAAAAAAAAAAATTTTTTTTAGTCCTCGAAAAAAGAAAAAAAAAGAAAAAAGGAAAAAGAAAAAAAAAAGAGAAAAAAAGAGGAAAAAGAATTTTTTTTTAGTTTGTGTTTCTTTGTAAGTTTGGGGATCCCAAACTTGGGTTGGGAGGAATATTGGAGAACCAACTACTTGTGGGGGATAGGTGAGTTAATTGAAATATTCAGGGGAAGGTTAGATTGCTTAAACCATTCCAAGCGAAGGACGAAAAAGTTAAGGGAGCTTGTGAGGAAGCAGGGTCGACGAAGGAAAGAAAGTGAGAGTTTATTTTGGAGAGGAACGATTCCCGTGATTAAACGTAAGTAGTCGAATTTCATTAAGGGTTTCTTTTTATATATATGTACGAAGAGTTTTTTTTCTGTGGAAAAGTTTTTAATTATAAAATGTTTGTATTAAAGGGGAACTAATCCTGGAACGTGGAAGTGATTGCTGCATTCTCTGAGACGAGGAAATTATTTGTCAAGAATTTTGATGCAAAGAAAACGTTGCCTAATCGAGCAGGAAGATAACAGTATACTATAAAACGAGAGGACTTTCTCAACCCACGAAGTTGGAGCCAGTGGTGGAATTGGAATGATCATACAGTATATGTTAGCAAACATTCGTGAGTAGCCGAAAGTTTGTGTAAAATCTGAAACTGTAAGTGTCTTTAATTAATTATTTTTTATTATAACGTGATTCTGCTGATTTATCAGAATATATTTGTTCTGGATATTTTGAAAACATTTAAATCAATGAAATAGGATTATATTAATGAACTATTGTTTGTAGAAGGTGAAACGATATTTAAGTTTAATTGTTTCGAACATTATTTACTTCTGCGAGTTAGACGTTGATTATAGTCATAAAAGCTTGGCTTTCCTGAATGGTGATTAAAAACTATTTGATGAACTATATTAATTGTGTTATATATAAAGTTCTAACATAAATAGTGCAGGCTGGAAATTAATTTTTCCAAGAATAATATATTTCAGCCATGAGGTGTTTGTGAATGATAATTAGCCAAGAGCTTTCTTTATTCGCATAATGTGTCCTGTTAGGATGGCCCTTATTTAATGAAATTGCGCAAAATTTTGTGCACACCCCTCAGAATTGTTCTTATATGATATTAAAGTAATTTTTTTACACTTTATTTACCAGTAATATAATATTAAGTAGTGACACAAATAATGAAGAGTTGGTATTCATTGAATGATTCTTAGTTAAGCCTGTTTAACTTGGCTATTAAAATTGTTAAATTTTGTATTTAAATTTTGAAAACCAAACAAAATGTATAAGGACTGCATTCAATATGTTCATTTTTGAATTTTTTTTAAAATCTTACTATTTTTCGCTCTGAACTATGTTCGTTTTTAGTAGTTATTACATTACTCTTAAATGTTTTGATTTATAAATAATTTTTTTCGCTAAATCTTTTTTCCACTTTATCAGATCTACATACATTCATAGAATGTGTGAATTGGGAAAAACATTTTGTTATTTAATGTTATTTTTAATACCAAGTTTTGCTGCTTGTTCAACAGTGGCAATAAAAATGTTTTTTTTTTTCAAGTTAGTTTTCAAATATTTTATCTATGAACAGATCATGGAAATTATAGTCTGTATCACAAAAGGATTATATAATAAAGAAAAAAAAACTTATACTTCCCATTAATGTTACATGCTCTATGAAAATTTCATGAAAGGATCAGCATGAATTAAAAAAGGTTATTGCCAAAAATCATTTTATGAACAAAAAAAAACTTTTCCATTGCAATATAAACAAATTGCCTTTGGAGACAGAATAGAGAATAGAGTTACAGACAATACCAGAATTTACATTTTTAAAGATCATGGAATGCCAAATTTTGCTACTTATACTGACCTCCATATTTGCGATGTAAATTTACAGGAATTTTGATCATTAAGCACCTAAGAAAACCATCAAATAAATACCAATTTTTTTTGTAGGTTGTAGGCACCACTTAATATTATTTATTATGTTAATTTTCTTTGGCATCTTTTCTTTTATATGAACAACTGAACAATTCGTAGGAGAGATGTTCAAAAAAATTTTAGATATTAAATTTATCCCAATGTTATCACGGTCCATCCTTGCTGCCCTAGTAAATAGTGATTGTAAATAATTTGAAGAAATTTTTTTTTCTTTTTTCAGATTTATTTGCTCATTTTTACAAATATGTCTCCTGCTTCTTTCTTTATCCTTTCTTCATATTGGAAAGACTCAAAATTCACCTAGGCCTACAGCAGCTCAGAGACCTCTTCATTGTCCTAAAACCTGGGTTCAAAAGGATA
>JABUQX010090258.1:7500-15000 GCA_015478945.1 Trachelipus rathkii | reverse complement strand
CTTCAAAATTTAACAGACAATGGTAGTCCCACCCACTATTCACAGAACCCCTTTATGGTTTATACTATATTTCATCCTTTTAGGTTTCAAGATTAATATCAGTGATATTTAGCACTTGGTACAAAGCTCAATAATTTAATTTAAATTGTCACTTGCCCTATGTTTACGAAAATTTGGTTTGATAATCTTTCTTCTTGGAGTCGAAATTCAGTTCTTAGTTTTATTTTTCCGTATATTTTTTTTATATAATATCTTATTAGTATCTCTTCATGATTTGATATCTCTTGATGTTAATAAACTGTGGGAGAGAAGAGAGAAAGAGGGAGATGTAAAACCTCTTCAATATATATATATATATATATATACTCGAACGATGAAATTACCTCCCATTTTAATGGTGCGTCCCTTTCTCCTTTTGCGTTCATATTCTTCACACACTCATCCTCCAGGCAACATATTACTAACCACCATTTATCCATATCATATACACATGATTAAAGTACACACCCCACTTCTAGGATAACACTTACAGACATCCCTAACTCATATCTCCTGTGTGCGGGGGGCGAGGAAAGAATTTTGCCCACATCGTCATGTCCTGCGTGTCGTAGAAAGTGACTACTAAGGGCAGTGGTAGTTGGATTGGCTGCCTACTACCATCTATTTCTTGCCAGGAATGCAATGCAGGCCTCGGAGAAGGTCGTGATTGATCGCCGTAAACGACCTTCTAACTTTCGGCGAAATTTATGAATCGGAATGGGTACATGGAAATGTCAGAGGATAAAATGTTTGAGGAGAAGAGGAGAGAGGTGATGAATGTATTTAGAAGGGCAAATTTATTGCTCGCTGTGACTGAAACAAAGATGAAAGGAAAAGGTGAATTAAGTGGTGTGATGTGAAATGTGTGCGGGCTGGTGTCGAAGAGAATGAGAGAGGAAGAGAAAGGAGTTAGCAATTTTGATGAGTGACCTGTGGTATGAAGCCATGGTAGACTTTGATTGTGTAGTCTAGAATTCTAATGGTTAAATTTAAGCTTTGAAAAGGTCAAGGTAGTGTGTGGTTGTGACGTATGGTCCATATCTGAGGGAAACGTGAAGAGAGTACGATTTTTTGGGATAATCTGGATGATGTCTTTTGGATGGTGAGTAGGAGCTTCAGGATTGATATTTTGGGGACCTGAAATGGTTGGATAGTGAATCAAAAAAGGGATGTATAACCAGGTGGTTTTTGGGTGGCGGGAGAAAATGGTAGGAAGGTGATTGAATTCTGTGAAGAGAGAGGTATGTGTGTAAAGTAGATACTTTCTATTAAAACAGAGTAATCCATAAAAATACTACAGTGGGTGTAGAGAGAGATGATATCGAAGTGAAAAGTATGACTTATTTTGTGTTGGTGAAGAGGAGATCGTTTGAAGTATGTGATTGGATGTTAAATCAGTAGGGTTAGGAATGGGATTACTGGGGTCCATTATGTTGTTCTATGTAAAAATTAAGTTTAGTGGGGGCTTGGATGGAGAGAAGGTGATACGAAAGGAAGTAGGTAAAAATTAAGAGTTAGAAGTTAAATGTGGTGAAAAGATAATAAGATAAGTATATGTAAGAGCGCTCAGCTAGTAAACGGATTTGAATGTGAACAAGTTGATATTGAGCAAATCTGGGGGCAAATGAAGGAAGCCAAATTTTAGATAGTGCAAAGGAAGTGTGTGGATGTGCCAAAGTAGGAAGTAAGAATGTTAACATCGAATGGTGGAATGAAGAGGTGATGAAAAGCGTTAAAGGTAAAAAAAAAGAAGCGTGGTTGAATGCTACTAAAAGCAAATGATGAAGATTCAAAAGGAAAAGATGCTTGGAATTATATAAGGAAGAAAAAATAAATACTGTATACCTAGGAGAAAACAAGAGGTAAGATGAACAGTTTGGAAGGAGGATTTGAATGAGGACATACAAGGGAATAGGAAGCTCTTCCTGAAGGAAGCGGCGAAAAGCGTTAAGAATGAGAATAAAAGGGAATCTGCTTTAGAAAATGAATAGGGATGGTAGTTTGTGTAACTGATGAAATGGATGGAGGGGAGTGTGGAAAGAAACTTCGAAAAATCTGCACAATATTAACAGTAATGCATGAGGTGTAGTGAATGTGTGTGGGTTTGATGGTGCAAGAAGGAAATAGGTATTTTGGGGATGAGGTTCTATTTAGTAAGGAGGAGGTAAATGGGTAGAGTGAGAAAAGTTGAAGAATGGTAATCTGCAGGTATAGATGAAATTACTAGTGAACTGATCAAGGAGCGGAGGCGAGTGGTGATTGATTGGATTGGAAGTTGTAGTGTAATAAAGCGTTTATGAGGGTATAGTTTCCAAGGGATTGGAGGAGAGCGGTAATAGTTACCCTTGTAATAAGGGTAAGGGGAGAAAAGGGGAACTGTACGAAATTATAGGGGAATAAGTTTAAATGAGTGTTGTTAGGGAAGATATTGCTGGTATTTTGGTCGAAAGAGTGGCGTCGAGTGACTGAGGGACTGATTGAGTGAAGAACAAGGTGCGTTGTTTAGGAGTGGTAAGGATGTGTGAGATCAAACATTATACATTGAAACAACATATGGAGAAAATGAGGAGAAGACAGAATAAATTGAATTTAGTTTTATGGATTGCAACAGGCGTAAATGATAGAGTTCAATAGGGAAGCGTTATGCAGGTGTTAAGTGATATATGGTTGTGGTCAGATTTGCCATCTGAATGGAATCAAAAAGTATGTATGACGTAGTGAAGCGTGTGTAAGAAAATGGGTCAATGGTGATTGTTTTAGGATTAACTAGTCGGAGTAAGACAGGGTTGTAGTTATGTCTCCTTTGGTTATCTTCAATTTGTATATGGAAGGGTTTATGAAAGAATTTGAGGTGGGGTGGCAGGGAAAATGGTGTAAGAATGGTGGAGAATGGAGTTGAGTGGAGCGTGCCCTACCTCATTATATTGCGGATGATTTGTTCTGTGTGGCGATCATGAGAGAAGTTTGAGAGGACTTGATAAGAGAGATTTGCCAGGGTGTGTGGAAAGGAGGGTCTTGAAAGTAAAAACGTGGATAAGAGTAAGGTTATGGTGTGAGTGAGGACACTCCTCAGTGTGAATTATGTTAGATGGTAGAGGCTGGAACAAGTGTCTGAGTTAATATCTTAGGGTATATGTTGGATGAGAAGGGAAACGGACGATGCAGAGTGTAGTAGGGAAAGTTGTGAAAAAGTTGCGAAGGTGGCTGGTGCAATTAAATCGTTTGGTGAATGCAAATGGGGACTAAGTCTTGAGTGTGCTAGGGTTTACATGAGGGTATGTTTGTTACCTGTGTTATTGTATGTTTGGTAGTGAGACTATGGTCTGGAATAAGAAGTATAGATCTAAAGTTCAATGTGTCAGATGGAGACATTCTTAGGGGTGTGCTAGGTGTGAGAAGAATTGATAAAGAGAGGAGTGAACTATTAGAGAGTGTTGTGGTGTGAAGAAAGGGGTAAATGAGAGAATAAATGAATATGTTGAGATGGTTTGTCATGTGGAAAGGGAGTTGAATGATAGTAGGTGGTTAAGCGGATTATAGATGGTGATGTGTTGGAACCACGTGGGAGACCGAAGAGAAAGTGGATGAGTCGGTGAACGAATTTCTGAAGGAGAGAAATGTGAGTTTGCGAGGCGAGAATAAAGGTGCTGATAGGAGAGAATGGCGGGTTTTGTATGGGGGCATGTTGTGGCCCACCTGGGCCAGGGATGAACCCTTACATTGACGAATTACCATAGTGAGGTCCGTCGCGGTCCCATGATGCTCTAGGGTGGATTTTCTGTCTCTGACGAGTTCACTAATTAATGATACAGAGGGGCGGTAAGGCTGGGCTTTCTTTTCGACGTTTGCATGATTCTCTACTGCTTTTCTTTTCCGATGCTTGACACCCCCTTACCCCCAATCTTGGGGCAAAGGGGAAGGTGAAGAAGGTGAAGAAAGATATATATATATATTAATATATTATATAATATATATTATATATATTATATATATATATATATATATATATATAAACTACTGTATATATATATATATAGTATATATAGTATATATATATATATATATATATATTATATATATATTATATATATATATAATACTATATCTATATAATTATATAATATATATATATACTATATATAATATATATATTATATATATTATTATATATATATATATATATATATATATTATATATATATTATATTATATATATTATAGTATATATATATATATATAAGATATATATATATATTATATATATATATATATATATATATATATATATATCAGTCCTGTACCTTCTTATAATTGGACACGACGTAATGGAGCTCTGCCTAGAGGTTCTCGCTTCCAGAATTACAACAGGGTGTTAATTTTACCTGAAGTTGAACCAGCTGACATCGGTGATTATGTGTGTAGAGCAGAAAACTCTAGAATGGCTATTGATGGAACAGTGTCCTTGAGCATTCAAGGTAAAGTTACTTTAATTTTTGTTTATCCAGTGTTGTAACTAATATAGCTGTTTCTCATTTATTAATGAAAGATCTTTATCCTTTAACTTGATTCAATTATTTCTTCATAAGTCTAGAAAGTTGCAAATATTAATATATTGAAATATTTATTTTCAGCTACACCCCAATTCACTATTGCTTTGCATGATAATTTTGTTGCTGATGGAGAAGACCTTATGATGGAATGTGAGGCATTTGCTATTCCTGATGTAACTTACACTTGGTATAAGGATGCGAAGCCGATTATAGTTGAAAATCTAACTGTAGCAATGAAGGAGAGATACACAATAGCGGTTTGTATTCTTCTGTTCTTAAAAAAGTTGATACCTCAGTGTAATTTGAAATCTTTTAAAATTTTTAAAATATTTAACGCTTCTTAGGTTCATTATTGGTGGTAAATGACATTTATTGTTCAATCTTTCAATAGTATTGGTAATTAAGAGTTAATCATTTGAAAGATTCAATATCATACCTTGTCTTATTTCTATGGAATTTAAATTTTTTCTCAGTAAGAATTTTAACTAACTCTCTTTCATTAGTAAGTGAATGATTGAAATTGAATAAAACTTCATTTGATCAATACATCACTAGTAGTAATAGGTATTTCCCTCCAATCATAATGTGGTTGTGGTTATTTTATTCAGATATGGTTATAGGGAAATAGGATTACCATATATTATATATATATATATATATATATATATATATATATATAAGACACAAATATATATATATTATATATATATATATATATTTAAAATATATAATTAAAATATATAATATATATATATATATATATATATATATATATATTATATATATATATATATAATATATATTATATATATATATATATAATATATATATATATATTATATATATATATATATATATATATGACACAAGTCGAAAAGAGAGCCCATCCTTACCGCTCCTTCTATACCTATTAGTGAGAACTCGTTGCAGTCAAAAAAATCCAACCCTAAGCTTCACGAGACCGCGACGGGCCCTCACTATGGCATATCGTCAAGTGTAAGATTCAACCCCTGGCAAAGGTGGGTCACAAGTCACAACCATACCCCCTCACAAAACTCCGCCATTTCACTCCTATTATGCATCTTTATTCTCGCCTCTGCCAAACTCACTTTCTCTCCTCCAGACATTCCTTTACTTGACTCAATCACTTTTTCTTTGTTCCCCAGCCGGTCGATTCCCAAACACACTCACCACTATGACATCCGCTTACCAACCGACTATATTCATTCCTTTCCACATGACCAAACTATCTCAAACGTACTTTCATTTATTTCTCTCATTTTACCCCTTTCTTCACAACCCATAATCTCTAATACGTTCATTCCTTATTTTAGCAATTCTCACAACTAACACAACCCTAAGGGTGTCCATCTAAACAAATTGAACATTAGATCTATACTCTTATTCCAGACCATAGTCTTCACTACTATCGTTAAAACACAGTAACAAACATACCTCAGTGTAAGACCCCTAGCCGCACTCAAGGACTTATCCCTTTACTCCACCAACGATTTAATTGCCACAGCTGCCCACCTTCCTGCCATTCACAACTTTCCTACTACACTTTGCATCATCCCGTTCCCTTTTCATCCAACATATATCCTAAATATTTAAACTCAGACACTTGTTCCAGCTGCTCACTATCTAACATAACTTCACACCAAGGACTGTCCTCACTCACAACCATAACCTTACTCTTATTCTACGTTTACTTTCAAACCCCTCCTTTTACACCACCCTGCCAAATCTCTCTACCAATCCTCTCAAAACTTCTCTTCAGATTCAACCACACAAAACCAAATTTCACCGCATATAATAGGTAGGGAACCCTCCACTCACCTCCATTCCCATCATTCTAACACCATTTCCTGCCACCCCATCTTTAATTTTTTAATAACCCCATCGATATAGAAATTGAATAACCTAGGAGACAAAAAACACATCCCTCGCTCACTTCGCTAATAATATTAAACCCAATTCACCATTGACACCATTTATTCTTACACACGCTTTCACTATCGTCATACATACTTTTGATTCCATTTCAGAAGCCTACCACCAACACCATATATTACTAACACCTGCCATAGAGCTTCCCTATTAATCCTATTCTACGCCTGTTGCAAAATCCATAAACCTAAATTACAATTTATCTTCTCCCTCATTTCTCAGTCATTGTTTCAATGTAAAGATTTATCCCACATCCTCTACCACTCCTGAACGCACTTTGTTCTTCACCATCAGTCCTTCAGTCACTAGACGCATTCTTTCGACTAAAATACCAGCATATATCTTCCCTGCAACACTCAATAAAACTAATTTCCCCTATAATTTCTACTAGAGATGTGCCAAAGTTATTTGGTATTGGTCAGGTATTGGCCATTTTTCCGGGTATTGTATTGGCCTCCCATATGGTATTGGCATTTAGCACCAGGTATTGCGTCAAAATGTAGTGTCAATACTGTTGAGTCCTTATAATGCTGTTTATGTAAAAAAAAAAAAAGGGGCAAAAGTAAACAAAATGTTAATGCTGTTGAAACTTCCGTTCGAGAATTTTCTCGAGTCCTTTCTTTTAGATGGAGAATATTCTCGAAGATGGGTAACTTATAAAAGAAGCCGCATCACTCCTATTCAGGATCTTTCTTGATAGGCAAGCGCGAATGATCAGTTAGAGAATTATTATTGTATAAAATATAAATCTTATTGTGTGAGAATTATATCTTTTAGGTGATTTTGGTTGAAAAAAGATGTTTGTTTGCATGATTACGAATATGATACTCAAGTTTGATTAAGTTACTAGTACTTTTCTAATCATAGTGTGGTTGTAACTTTTTTCCTGTTTAAAAGTAAAGTTTTTCTTTATCTTTTTTTTCCTGTTTAAAAGTAAAGTTTTTCTTTATCATAAAAGGAA
>JABUQX010090257.1:25000-27500 GCA_015478945.1 Trachelipus rathkii | reverse complement strand
TCTATCCACTAGGCCATCCACGTTCCCAAAAAAGAACGTTTCAAGTCTAGCTTATAAAAGCCCATATTACTGGCAGAATAATTATGGATTTTTTTAAAATTTGACATTTTTGTACAAAAAGGTCAATTAAACCAATTTTGGGATTGCTAATGGAATTACTTTAATAGTTTTAAATCTTGAATATTAATTAATAAGTAGTTTAACCACCCTTAGCAGCCATAAGTGCCAATCCCGTAAAATTACATAAAAAGAATCTCTGCGATACTGATATCATTTCTCTGTCAAAGGACGATCTAACCTCACTTTGTCTGTGGTTTCCGCATCCTGCTTGTTTACAACCTTTCTGAACGATGGTCACTCTCGGATGACGTGTGACCAATTTTAAACCGGTTGTACCAGTATTTTATTTGGGTAACCCTCATTGCTTCATCACCAAAACCCTATTAAATCTTTTGAATTGTTTACGCCAGTCTATCACCAAGCTTCTGACAATCCATGATGTAGTATCTCTGCTCCCACGTTCCATTATCTCATTTAAAATAAAACTGTTACTTTCACACACATTATCTCACTAATAAAAAAAACGACGCTTGAAAAAATGTTCCCTGCACCTTCCACTTCAGTGCTGCCAAACTCAAGTAATTACTTTCTGCGGTAGAGAATCAGGTCGGATAATATTCAGACAAAAATGTTCCCTGCACCTTCCACTTCAGTGCTGCCAAACTCAAGTAATTACTTTCTGCGGTAGAGAATCAGGTCGGATAATATTCAGACAAAAATGTTCCCTGCACCTTCCACTTCAGTGCTGCCAAACTCAAGTAATTACTTTCTGCGGTAGAGAATCAGGTCGGATAATATTCAGATAAAAATGCTCCCTGCCTTCCACTTCAGTGCTGCCAAACTCAAGTAATTACTTTTTCTGCGGTGATCAGTCAGATAATATTCCTATATATATATATATATATAATATATATATATATATAGATAGATAATAGTATATTTATACTATATATATATATATATATATGTATATATATATATATATATATATATATAATAATGAATATTTATATATATATTTATATCTATATATATATATATATATATATATATATATAACAATATATAATAATAATATATATATATATATATATATATATATATATATATATATATATATATATATATATGTGTTTATATATATATGTTATATCTATATATATAATAATAATAATAATATAATAACATATATATATATATATAATATATAATATATATATATCGTGAGAAAGTTTTAATATAATAATAATATGTATGTAATATATATATATATAATAATATATAATAATATAATATATCATATATATATATTACACCCACAGTTTATGTGAGAATGGTGATTTGTATTATATATATATATATATATATATATATATATATATATATGTATATATATGTATATATATATATATATATATATATATATATATATATATATATATATATATATGAATGTATATATATATATAATATATAATATATATATATATAATAATAATATAATATATATAATATATATATATATATATATATATATATATATATATATGAATATATATATAATAATAATATATATATATATATATATATATATATATATATATATATAAATAATATATATATATATATATATATATATATATATATATATATATATATATATATAGATATATATGATAATATATATATATATATATATATATATATATATATATATATAAATATATATATATATATATATATATATATATATATATATATATATATATATATATATATATATATATATATATATATATATATATCTTAAAACCTTAAAAAGATGATGGACATTTTCCATTTAATTTAGGATTTTCCTTCAAGCCCAGATTAGGTTGCAAATTTTCGAGAATATCAAGTGATATTTAAATGAAATTAGTCGCTTTGCCGTAATTAATTCTTATTATGCTTAATGGATCGTATATTATTCATTTCGTATTTTAAATACATCATTTCACGCACGTTTAGTGCTTACGCTTTTATAATCGTCTTTATTTGCATATATATATATATATATATATATATATATATATATATATATATATATATATATATATATATATATATATATATATATATATATATATATATATATATATATATATATATATATATATATATATATATATATTCTCCTGTGAGAAAGTGGGGAAGGTCTATCAAATTACAGAAGAGTTAGGGGAAATTCCCAAGCCAGGTTCAATTCAAGGGTCGACATGCACCAATACAAGGCGTTTGAGAGTATGCAAGTCAAAGGTAGTTTGGAAAATAGATAAAGGAAGTGTGTTCCAAACTTTACAAGTGGAGATGACGTAAAATTGAGCATAATGGTTAAGTCTTGGGTCAGAGTGTTGGACAATAAAAGGATGAGAAGTTGTATACAGGAAGGCGTGTCGTAAGA
>JABUQX010090257.1:12500-15000 GCA_015478945.1 Trachelipus rathkii | reverse complement strand
CCCAACTTTGATATTCCATGGCTTAAGATCTTTCTTCCTACTACTGTCATTATCTTTTGTTTATGCTACTGTTCACTTAATGGAATAGATATTCCAGCTCTTTTTAAATATCTTACTACCTTTCACGAGACTGTTACTTCTTCTCATCCAAATGTTGAGGTCCTACATTTAAGAGACTTCAACGTACACCACATTGAGTGATTGGGCTCATCTTACATTGATACAAGTGAGAAGGAAGCCAAGACATTTATATTTTCAGCGATCTGGAACAGTTTATTAAGGAACCTACACACATCCCAGATTGTCCTAAGCAATTCTTGAACACTCTTGACCTATGCTTCACCTCTTCTCCTTCTTGTTACAAATACTCAATTTTCCCTCCAATCGGTAACTCTGACCACAGTCTTGTAGCTCTTAATTATAGCACTTTCTCTTCAGCAGCACCACCATGCCCTAAGCTTACTATCTTGTACTTTAATCATGCTAGTTGGGAGGCATTGCTTTGCTTCTTTGTTTCCTTCCCTTGGTATGAATCCTGTTTTGACTCGGGGGGCGCTTCGGTGACTGCTGAAAATGTAGGGTCACGTTCATTTCATCATCTACTAAATCCTTTTCTCCTCATAATCCGTGGTCCGATGAAACCTGTTCTCGTGCTCTTCAGGATAGAGACAATGCCTACAGTAAATAGAAAAACTCTCTTTCTCCTATCACTTTTGCTAATTTTCGTTCAACTCGGAATCGTTGCAGGGATATTGTTTGTCAGGTTAAGCATGCTTTCACCAAAAGGATGTGAGCTGACCCCTTGGATCTCCTACAGTTAAAAATTTCTGGCCCCTTTCCAAATACATCTCTAATAACTTTTGTAAATCTGTTTTCTTCTTCTTATTCGTTCAGGCGGATCTGTAGCTAGTACTCCTTCTGAAAGGAATAATCTCTTCGGCCTTCTTTTTTTCCTATAATTCCTCGCTGAACGATTCTTACAATCCCCCTCCTACACCTTCTCCTTTCAGGTGTCCCATGACTCCGCACGTGATTTTACATGATCGGGTGCATAAGATCTTGAGATTTATGAACGCTAAGAAGGCTATTGGCCTAGATGACATTCCTCCTCGTGTTTTCAGGGAGTGTGCTCACGACCTGGCGCCTATCCTCTTTGACTCTACTCTCTTTACTTAAATTCTAACGCTTTTTCTAAGTGCTGAAAGCGCGCAATGTTTAACCGATCTCGAAGAAAAGTAGAGCTCTGATCCTTCTAATAATCTTCTTATAGGTTTCACTTGTATTCTATCTAAAATCTTTGAAACTCTCCTCAACTCTCATCTCCTGGATCATCTGGAATCTCATTCCCTCTTTTCAGATCACCAGTATGGTTTTTGACATTTGAGGTCAACTGGTGATATTCTTTCCTATTTCACTGATTTATGGTCTTCTACCCTTAGGAACTATTGTGAGTCATGTGTGGTGGGACTTGACATATCCAAAGCCTTTGACCAGGTATGGCATGCGTCACTGCTCTTTAAGCTTTCTTCTTCCGGGTTTTCTCCTTCTCTTTGCTCACTATTGTCTAGTTTTCTCCCAGATCGTTTCATATCGGCACTTGTAGATGAAGATACCTCTTCTTCCTTTCCTGTTAACTGTGATGTTCCACTAGGCTCTGTTTTATTTCCAACTTTATTCTTACTTTTCATTATCGATCTGATCAGCTGCTTATCTAACACCATTCATTCTTATGCCGATAACTCAATTTTCCATTCTTCTACTCATTTCAAATCTGCTACCTTTTTCGCTTCTAGAATTGATTTTCAACTTCTGCTTTCCAGTTCAATTCTTGTCGATCGATCTGGATGGGATTTCCGGGTGGGGTCCCCTCAACCCTGTGAAATTCAACTTTAAAAACACAACTTCTTCACATCTCCCTTTAAAAAACACCTCCCAACTTTCCTATCTTCTTCGACAGCTCTCTCTTCTCACTTGTGGGCAACATAAACATTCTTGATCTGAACATAAACAATAAACTATCTTGGAAACCTCGCACCACAAAGGTTGCTAAGGTGGTCTCAATGAAGTGTGGAATTTTGTTCCGTTTGTGGGAGTATTTTTCTTACGAACAGTTGCTCCAATTACGTAAGGGCTATATCCGTCATTGTAAGAATCTGTTCCCAAATTTGGGAGGATTCCGTTTTCTCCCTTTTATTTAATATGGATGAGTCTAAGCCTAAAAGATTAATAAACTGTAAACTACTTTCTAACTCCCTTGACCCCTTATCTCTGCCACATGACGTTGATGCTTTATCCCTTTATTATTGGTATTACAACGGTAGGTGTTCGAGGGAGTTGACATGTCGCAATCCACCACCATTGTTAAGCAATCGCAGTACAACAGGTGCCCAGCTTTCTCATGAATTCTGTGTGAATATTGGGAACTCCAAGCCTGTTCGTTGTGGTGCCTCCTTCTCTCCAGTCACCACTCTTCTGTGAAACTCTTTGCCCTTAACTGTTT
>JABUQX010090256.1:62500-64611 GCA_015478945.1 Trachelipus rathkii | reverse complement strand
TGGTAAAAGGAATGTCGTTCTTTCATGTATGGAATATAGGTTCCCACCCTGGACTGGGATTTCTTTAATACAAGCTCTTTTAAAAGTTAACTATCACCCTCTCCTTGAAACTCTCCTACATCCCACTGACACTAACAATCTATCTATTGGCAATAGAAACTGATGCTGCAAGTCACGGTAAAATAATTTGTATTGCAAACGTATCTACGTCTTCTGGACTATCTACTCGCCATAGCCTAATCACATGGTAAGAGCTCTTGTGACTCGTCTTTCCACACATTCTCATTCTTCCTCTATCCCAGCTCTTCTCACGCTCTCCACCGCACCCTTAAACTTCTGTGCTTATTCTTCCATGTACTCTACTGTGTACATACTTGCTCGAATTGGTTCGCTCCCCCCTTGCGCTTTATATTCACATTCTTCTTACATGGAGTAGGCTCTCCTTTTTATGACACGATAAAACCGTTTTAAAACATTTTCCTTTCAATAAAAATAATTCAAAATAGTAATATAATACTTTACTTTCGAGGAAGCCAAGAGGAGTGGCTTGCACAAAAATAGCCCCTCATCGACCTTCATACCATGTCTCTACAGGGGAGTTGACGGCCTCTGTGGTTGGGTTTGTTTCTTCCAGGGAACTGCCGAGACTGTACCATGAAGCAGTCATCTTTCTTCATTAATTTCTCAAACCTTTAAGGGACTTTAGGAGTAATTTCACTTATAAATGTGAATGTACCTACCTTTCTATAAACCTCATTTCCCTTTTCCTTGACCAAAACTTTAGCTCTCTCGCGCCGTCTTTGACAGACCAAAAACCCTCTCTACCCGTATTACTGGTTACTCTATCCAGCAATTTTCAGCCACAAGGCAGTTGTTTACCTCTATGCGCAATGAATATTGATCTCGTGCCGTATTATTTATATATAGTCTTCCGATTGTTCTACCTTATAGTTCATGCTCTTGCTGTCAATCTACTACTAAATCAATCCAATTCAATATAACTGTCTCTTAACTCAACTGACAATCTTAAATTCTTCGACTACTTAAATTTCAAATTAGAACACATCTCTCTTTCTTCGTCTTTCTTTGACATCATCGTTCTGGGGAGTTTCAACGTTGCCACGCCAATGGCTTTCCTCTTAATTGATCAATGAACAGTGGAAATTTGCAAACCATGTTCTTTATTTCAGAAATAACCTCTCGATATGACCTAATCTACTCCAAATCCTACTCTATTCTTTTCAAGTATTCTATAGGATGGTTCCCCGTATACAACGAAATAAGTTTTTGATAATTTGTCGACACCTGAAAGTGGTGAGAATTGGGATAGTACTTCCGTTGATTCCTGTTGAATGGGCAAAAGCGAATACGAAGTTGACTCTCTCATCTTTATGGAAGCATAAATTCATATTCATTCTTTCAACATGAACATAACTAAGCTTGGTTTGCTCTACTTGGTTCTCTGTATTCGCCACATTGACGTGACCTATTGACCTACCGCTGTTTCACTCCGGAAAACTCATGCAACTTATATTTCTTTTCCTTAATCGTGCAAAAATCTATTTTTCGTAAAACTAAAAACTCTTTTTCTCCGTAGAAAATTTAATAACCTTTCTGGATCCTCTTCCTAATGATCTTTCTAGCATTTTACTTCTTCCTTTTTCCCTCTTCTAGTATCTCCCAACAGAGCTACTGCAGTTATTCCTTCTGCTAGAGCGGAACTCTTCGCTCAAGCCTTTGCCACTAATTCCACTTTAGACTATTCCGGAGCTATTCCTACTATTTCCTCCCCCCCCCATCCAACTCATTTATGACTAATATTGTAATTTCATATAGATGATATTTCTGCCCTCTCTTATCTTAATACTAAGAAAAGTGATGATATTTCCCATATTGTTATCAAACCTTGTAATAACGGAGCCTGAACCCTACCTTGGTAAACTATTCCGTCTTAGTGCTATTTTAACTTCGACCTCCCCACTCCTGCCTGAAAATGTGGTCTCATTCAGGCCTTGCTGAAGGGAAAAAGGAAAGCCCTCTCAACCCTAAAATTGCAATGATATTGCTTTAACATTTGTTTTTTTTAAGATTTTTGAATCTATCATTAACAG
>JABUQX010090256.1:47500-50000 GCA_015478945.1 Trachelipus rathkii | reverse complement strand
AAGACAAAAATATTCATTCTATGAAGGGAAAATTGCGAGTTTTTGTCAAAAAATTGCGGTTGTTCCTTCAATTGCTTTCAGACATTTTGAGTAAAGTAAATATAGAGAGGGTAGCGGGTTTGATTAGTTTTGAGGATGAAGAACAGTTGAAAAAGAGTTCCTCAGCTTGAAAATAGGATGTGGAAGTACTCAGGCATTAGCTGTATTTTCAGCAGTTGAACAGTGGGGGCCGTTAGGAAAATCTAGGCAATGTGTTTTGATACCACTGTAGTAAATATATTGGTCGCTTCAGGGGAGCCTGCGTTTTGCTATTGTAATTATTAGAGTAAAATCTTCTGTATTTAGCACATCGCCACCATATTTTAGAAGTTGTTCTAAAAGCAGTTTTTAATTGTAAAATGGACACAACCACTGGCCTCAGCCAGATATTTAAAAAATTTTAGACTGGGAGGTGCAAGCTAGACAAGACAAAATACCAAATTGGTATTGAAGATGAAAACATTAGATATAAAGTACGTAATTCGGACCAAATTTCAAGCTTTCTTATTAAAAAATTAACAGGCCAGGGATGATTGCAAAGAATTTATTTTACCTTGCTTAATTTTTTTAGGATGTTTTCCTCCAAGAAACATTTTTTTTTCAAAGTACCTGGTGCTAATTCACCTCGCCAGATAGATGACAAAGGCCATTTATTCTTTTAAAATATATCTTTTTGGGGATCAATTTTCATTAACAGATTTAGAGAAAAAATGTATTGAAGACAGTTGTTTATTTATAATCAATATTTATGTTATAGCGTGGTTCAACTCCCCACCCCCAAACTCACTTTGGCCCCCATACAAGACCTACAATTATTAAAATTGTTTGTTAACTACAGGAAAATTGATAAAGAGGTTGCAGGCAAGGCACTATCAAAATTGATTAACCATCTATGGTATCTTAACACGGAGCAAGTTGCTTTTTTATTTTTTGATGATACTTTAGAAAAAATGTCAAAAAAAAGCATGGCTCTAAAATTAACGTCCGAAGAAAAAAATGATGATGATTGTTATGATGATAGGGATGTAAAACCAACACTCAGTCTAAAACAAGTGAATTATTTGTTGGACAAAGAAGCTAATCTTTTTGTTTCTCCTCGAACTCTAAATTTTTTTAAGAGATTTAAAATTGATACAGAATTTCTGACTACTGATTCTGATGTACCGTGTGAAAATCAACATTACTTAAAAAGTAAGAAAATAGTAAATGGTTTAAGGTTGTCAATAACAGAGCTGAAAGGGTGGTAAAATTAATCCATGACTTCAATTCCTGTTTGACGAAAGACGAAGGAGAACGACTGTTTCTGTTACAAGTTGTATCTGAATCTAGGAAAATTTTCCTGGCTCTTCAAAACCCACCTTATTTAAGCCATTACCACCTTAATCTGATAATTGTAAATAATAATCAATATTTACTATTTCTTCCTTTATAATGATCCCCTTTTTATAACGCATTTGGAATAATAAAGGGTATTTGAACATTATTTGTTCTCATTTTTATACCTTCTTTGGCTTTTCTTTTCTTTTAATTCCTTCATTTTCAATTTGGATCTTATTACATTTACTTTTGAGAATACTTTTAATTAAACCAATTTTAATATACAAAATGAAAATATAAAAGCTAAATCAGGAAAGCAGATGTAAATGAGTGTTGCAATGTTTTTGGGCATTTGCATGAAAAGTCAATTTTGAGGAATCGGATCATGTCCATTTCTTAGAAAATGCTGGATATCTTTAAAAAAAAGTAGTATCAGTAAAACTTGAAGACAACAACATTTCCTATGAATTAAAATTCGCAGGTTTTCAAAACTTTGAACTTAATAAGGCACGGGATAACGTTATCCAATTGAGCTGAAACTTTTTAAGAAATATATTTTTTAAAAAATTGGAAATTTTTAGGGGTCCCCCGGAAAAAAATCCAACATTGATTTTTGTTACCACCCTAACACACACGTACACACACACACACACACACACACACATAAGAGTATATATATATTATTATTATTATTATATTGTTATTATTATTATTAGCAATATATATACATATTATTATTATTATATATATATATTATTGATATATATGATATATATATATTATTATTATTATTATTATATATATATTATTACATATATATTATTATTACATATATATTATATTATATATTATTATATATTATTATTATTATTATTATTGGCTGCATATTATATTATATATATATACATATATTATTATTATATATATATATATTATACATATACATATACATATACATATATTACATATATTAATGCATATATATATATATATATATATATATATACATATATATACATATACATATATATGCATATATTATATATACATGTATATACATATATATATATATATATATTATTATTATTATTATTATTATTATTATTATTATATTATTATATATATATATTATTAATATATTATT
>JABUQX010090256.1:22500-30000 GCA_015478945.1 Trachelipus rathkii | reverse complement strand
ACCTTCTCAGCAGATAAAGGTTTCATTATCACATGGTCGTCGTAGTTTAGTCACCGAAAAAGTTGCAGCAGTATTGAATAAGTGTTGTGTCAATGATAGGGACGCAGTAGATCTTTTGACAGACATTGCCGAGGCACTGTGAAATTATATAAATAATTTAATCATTAACAGAACATCGATTGGTTTTCATACGAAAGAACTTTGCGTCAGAGCAGAACGATGATTGTTAGGGTTCGTTTCTATGACTCGGACTTAAAAGTTGATGTTGTTCATTGGGACGGAAAACTTTTGCGCGCTGTTACAAGTAAAGATATGGTTGAAAGACTCTCTATTGTCCCTAAGAGAGGAGATACGGAGCAATTTCTTAAGATCCCCGAATCACAAGACACAACTGGGAAAGGATTTTCTACCACCATATATGAAACACTGCAGGGGTGGGGTCTAAAAGAAACAGTAAAAGCCATTTGCTGTGATACGACACCAGTAAATTTAGGGCATGAAAATGGGGACAACATATTATTATCTTTTTAGAGGAGATACTGGAAAGAAAATAGTTACATCTACCTTGCAGACATCATAAGGACGAAATTTTTCTAAGAGGTATTTCAGAAATCAATATGCCAGCGACTACATGGAGTAATGTACCTCTTTTCAAACGGTTCCAAGACATTTGGTCTGGAATCGACTCTACTGTATTTGAACCAGGAATGGTAATACCTCATATCAAAGTTATTAAAGTACGATATAGATGATATTCTCATGTTTGCTACGACATAACTTGCAGAATGAAATGCAGCCCTCGAGAGGTTTGTTTTATGAAGTTCTAAATTTTAAAATATTCTTTTCAAATTTAAAATCTAAATTTTAAAATATTCTTTTCAAATTTAAAATCTAAATTTTGAAATATTCTTTTCAAATTTAAAATCTAAATTTTAAAATATTCTTTTCTACTTCAAAATCTTAAAATCCTAGTATAGAGCTCCGCTTACTACAGGAATTTAATCAAGACTTCTAATTTATCAAAATATTGTGAAATATGAAAGTATTGACCCAGATATATTTTAAGTTGCATTGAACAAGTTTAAAAACCATTTATGGTATCTGAGACCAGAGAAAATTGCATTACCATTATTTATATGTATATATATAGTAGTAGTATATATATATATATATATATATATATATATATATATATATATATATATATATATATATATATATATATATATATATATATATATATATATATATATATATATATATATATATGTAGTACTCCATTATAACTTTGTAAAAATTTTTAATTTATGTTCGTACTTATGCTAAGATTTGCGCGAGCAAAATTTTAGCATAAGTCGAAATGAAATGATATAATAAACCCTTCCTGTTGATATACTCTTCGAGTCATATTAAAGCAATTATTAAGAATCAGAAGAAAATTTCACTCAGATACTCTCTCCCGAAATCCTCCCGGCAAGAGAGATAAACTTCAAGGAAAAGGCTGCGACTTAAATTTCGATCACAAATTTTCACTCCAAACGAAGAGTCAGAGGCAATTGTGGAAAACGTGCTGGAAAGGCTGTGACTTGCAATTCGCCTACGAAGAGAGAGTATCTCAACAGAAGGGACTTTTGTTACTTCTATACTTTCATTGCATATTATACTTATGTCAATAAAACATCATTTCAAATAAGGATTTCTAAATTACCATCCTCTCTTATATAGGGTGCTTGCTCTTAAAAGAAGCCACCAATCTAGCAAGTCCTACCCTATATAATTGGTGAACCCGGAGAAGAACACCCAGTACTTCAAGCAAAGCCTTCTAAAAAAAAAACAAAATGAAGAAAAAGAAAAACTAAGCAATAATACTAAAATTTAATTGAGCACTTCGAGAAAATGACCTGCTAAACGGAACATTATCAATGAACTTCAATTTTTCATTTTTAATTAATTTTGATTATGGTTTTCATCTTTTCACAACTATCACAGTTCGAGGATTCATCGTCAGACATAGCAAACTTCCTTTACGTTATGGATTTCTTCCTCATCATTTTAAGCTAATTAAGGCAGAAACCTATTTTGATTCCACCATTGAAATTGATTCCTTTCGAATTCCTAATGGTTCTGTGACCGCTCCTTTATGTATGAAGAAATTTTTCAAATAAAGGACCCAAATTTCAAGCAACTGCCTCTACATATGTAACTTCCTTACGGTATGGATTTCTTCATTTTAAGTTTGGATTATGGGTAGAAATTCATTTTTGATTCCACTACGAACTCTGATTCCTCTTTCGAATTCTAAATGGTTCTGTGACCTCTCCTTTTTATGAAGAATTTTTCAAATAAAGGACCTTAAATTTCAAGCAACGTCTTCTCTATATATATGTCAAGCAATGTTTCTTTCGTAACTACAGCTTTGAAAACAATTTACGTGCATTGGTCAAATCATGGATACGTACTTTAGAAACGCCTTATACTGGACCTTTCTTGGATTCAACGGTTCGATCGATGTGGCCTATTTAACTTGTAAATAATTCAATTGTTTCATATCAATAATTATGTATCAACATTTTTGTATTTTTATGCATTTAAATGTTTGTATGTTTGTTTATATCTAAAGGATATAACACCAAATATGCTTGTGTTTAAATGCACCTTTTATTTTCTGTATATATAACATTATTGTATTTTATGTATTCAAATATTTGTATATATGTTTAGATCTTCGGATGTAACCAGTTATGCTCGTATTTGAATATTATTTAAATTTCATGTATACTATTTTTGCTCTTCAAATGTTTGTATGTCTGTTTATGTCTTCGGACATAATTAGATTTATGTTTGCATTTGAAAGTACTTTAACTTTATGTATTTTAGTTATTATTTTTACCTCATTGATATGTCTTATATGTTTGTGCGCATTGTTAAATGCCCACAAATATGTATACATTTGAATGAAGGTTAATTTTTATATCTTGTATAATTATTATAACATACTTTCTCACTCCGTGTTTAGCGCAGGTAATGTAGTACTCCATTATAACTTTGTTAAAATTTTTAATTTATGTTCGTACTTATGCTAAGATTTGCGCTAGCAAAAATTGTAGCATAAGTCGAAATGAAATGATATATAAACTCTCTCGTTGATATACGAGTCATATTAAAAGCAATTATTAAGTATCAGAAGAAAATCTCACTCAAGATACTCTCCGAAATCCTCCCGGCAAGGGAGATAAACTCAAGGAAAAGGCGGCTGCGACTTGAATTTTGATCACAAATTTTCGCACTAAACGAAGAGTCAGAGGCACTAGAAACGTATGGAAAAAGGCCAGACTACCACCTGCCTACGAAGAGAGATCCCAACAGGAAGGGACTTGTTACTTATACTTTAATTGCATATTTTACTTATGTCGAATAAAACATCATTTCAAATATGGATTTAAATTACCATCCTCTTATATAGGGTGCTGGCTTCCAAAAGAAGCCACCAATCTAGCAAGTCTATTAATTATATATAGTATATATATATATATAGCATATATATATATATATATATATATATTTATCTCTACATATATAGAGAATATATATATATATATATATATATATATATATATATATATATAAAAATATATATATATATATATATATATATATATATATATATATATATATATATATATATATGCGATACAAAAGAAAAATAATTGCCGCTATTAAGATGTTTGAAGAGCAAGACAAATTGGATGTAGATCGGACCTAATGGGTGCAAACCCATACAGATGTGATTCGTTATGTAGTTGGTAAAGGGTTAGAGTATTTGTTAACTCTCTAGAAACACAAACTTTCTTCAAAGCAATTTTTAATACGATATTCCTAATACGGACCTTTCTACGTGGTCAAAAGTTCAAAGAAGTCAATAATGTAGCAAAGGTTGTTAAATTAATAACTGTATCATGACTGCCTAACAAGAAATTAAATAAAGCAATTCATATTACAGGTAGTTAGTGATTATAGACGCTGATTTCCTGAACTGTTGAAAACTATAGCTGCGTTTCCAGAAGCCCGACTGCAGCCCGGGCGGGCACACAGGCGCACATGCATCGTTTCCAGAGCCCGTTTGCGCACTTCTATGTCACGTAAACGTCACAGTCAGGCGCCCGTTGTTAAATCCTGATTTCATTCGGTAATTAATAAACGGGCGGGCTGCGCGGAAGAATACTTTGTTTACAAACAAATCTTTTCAAAAAAACCTGTGTCGGAAATGGCTTGCCAAATTTTTTTTATATTTTAGTTAACTTTAATATTAAGGATACTAATATATCGTATCATTTCATAAAATAGATACATATAAGTATAAGAGTATTGTTTACATTGTCAGCTGATCCGACGGGCGCGCTCGGCCGTTTCCAGGTTCTGAAATTTCCTGTTCTCTGATTGGTTAATGTATTTTTTTCAATTCGAAGCGTTTCCGAGTCCATTTTGCACACGAGATGCACTCGGGCTTCTGGAAACGCAGCTTGTGTCTACTTCAATGTAACTGACCATTGAGTGACCAAACACATACGCATATACCGTATATATATATATATATATATATATATATATATATATATATATATATATATATATATATATATATATATATATATATATATATATATATATATATATATATATATATATGTGTGTGTGTGTGTGTGTGTGTGTGTGTGCATGTGTGTGTGTTTTAAAAATAATATATTTCTATTCTCTATTTGATTTCATATAAAATATAGTAATATCTTTTGAAAAAAATTTAATTTTATTCTCCATTTGTTTTTGGATAGAATTTTGAAATATTTATATACTTTAATAAATTTTTGTATGTTAAAATATTATCCAGATGAGTAAAAAAGGTATATATTTAAAATAATTGAAGCTAAAAACTGCATGAAGAATGTTCTTTTAATAAAAAACGAAAAGACGGAAAAAAAAAAAATTGAAAAAACATTTTTGCATATATATATATATATATATATATATATATATATATAGATAATATTTAATAGTATATATATAATATATATATATATATATATATATATATATATATATATATATATATATTATATATATATATATATATATATATATATATATATATATATATATATATATAATCGTCAAGCAACAATAAATACTATCAAATAAAAGTAAATTGAAAGCATAATTCGTAAAATATACCTAACTAATACAATTAATTTAAAAGTATATAAAATTAATGAACTAAAAAACATTGTCTCATATTTTAATTTTTCATTGTTTTTATTTCAATACTTATTAGATAAAGTGATTTCTAAACCATTGCCATAGTAAAAAATATTTACCGTGCCATCGCTATTATTGTAATTTATTTAAGTTTGCTAAGAGTCAGTCTCGTTTATTGGCTGGATAGAGAAGATGTTGCTTAATATTTTTTATTCCTTTTAAAAATAAATGAATAAATAAAGGGTAGAATGGTTACCATGAAAGTGAATTGACAATGATATGAAATATGGAAGATCATTGATGAAAAAAAGAAAGAGCTGAACTCTGAGGAACACCACCATTCACAGATATAACAGTAGCCTCTTTTGAAAGTCCTAAAAGGAGATAAGAAAGAAGGATACAAAAAGAAGGATCGATACCAAAATAGGGATGTTTAAAAGTTAGCCCTTTGTGCCAGAGTTTATATATATATATATATATATATATAGTATATATATATATATATATATATATATATATATATATATATATATATATATATATATATATATATATATATATATATATATATATATATATATATATATATATATATATATATATATATATATATAGATATATATATATATATATATATATATATATATATATATATATATAATTCAAAACCAAACAATGTAAAATAAAAATTTAAAAGTAAATAAATTGAATAACAAGCGTGCTAACTCTCAATTTCTTTTTGTTTAATTTCATTAAAACTTTAAAGCAAATTCAAATTTATCTTAATGTCTGTAATTGATTCACATTTGTTATTGACAGCTAAAGTAAGTGAATAGTACTTTTATGAAGTAAATGAAACTGCTTAATTAGCATTTTCTTTTGCTGCAAAGTTGATTTGAAATGTTTTAACACGCTAATTAAAATATAAATATAAAAATATTTCACAAGTTTGAAATTTTAGTTTGAAACTGAACTTTCAATCATGATTCACAAATTACTAAATTCTGATTCAAAGATTACTAAATTCTGATTTAAAGATTCATGTGTTGAATAGTAAATGGAGACAATTTCTATCAGAGTTATATTATAACGTTCATTTTGTTTTTGTTTTCAAGTTTCTACCTTTATTTTTAGTACTTACGTTCCAATAAATTTCATTGTATTTCAGATCAAAGGTTGATAAACATGGAAACTGAATGATGCACTTCTCACTTTGAATTACTTATTCTGGTATCTCCACTCTTTTCAGTTACGAAGCCGTCTATCCTTCATATTTTACTAATTCATTCAAGAATTTATTCAGGAAAGCTATTGTAACATTGTGAGAAAACTTAGAAGTCATTCAGTGCAGTAAAAAGAAAATTATATATTTTTTTCTAATGAGTTGTTTTCAATCTACAAAAATATTTGGGTTCGTTGCTTTCAATTCATTCTTATTCATCTTTCATTTAAAGAAAGATTTCCATTGTTGGTGACTGACTGCAATAGTCATTTCACATTTAGCTATTCATATTAAATATTCTATGTCTTTATATTTGTTTCATGAAATAGATATTAAGCATTTTCAAAGTTTTTATGAGTAGTGTTTTGAAGCTTGAAAATACACAGAGAAAAAGTTCTTCATTATCATATAAATGGCTATAATGAAAAGGAAATGTCTGAAAGTTATTTAGAAAACTATTTTTCACAGCAAGAATATTAGAAGAATTTTATTTTTTTCCAAAAGCCAATTTGCCTTCTTTTACAACCAACTCATTATTTTTAATTTTTTGATATCACTCGATTGGCAATACATTATTTTCATGGTAATTTATCAACAATTCAAACAATATTAGCGTACTTCCAATTATTTTCTGTATCCGATGTCACATTTGAATGGAAAATTAAGTTAAAAATTGTTTTTAAATATTAATATTTTATAAAACTATGAAATATATAATATTTTAATATCTTTGTTAAACATTAAAATGAGTTTAAACAAATATATATACCAAATATATCACATATGAATATTATAATAATTAGCACCACGTTAACAATAATTTCCACTACTGGAAATATAATTAATCATTCTTTAATTCATCAGAAATGTGATGCTTATAAGAGACTCCGAAAATGTATTGCAAAGCGAAGAATCCTTTACGAAGAAACAGGTAAATTATCGCATAAACTCCTTACCGATAGACTGCCACAAAGACCTTGTCTCCTACTTGCTCTGCAGGTTTTTACTTTGAAGAACACCACTTCTCC
>JABUQX010090256.1:12500-15000 GCA_015478945.1 Trachelipus rathkii | reverse complement strand
AAAGTGACGTTGCTGACTATCACTATTTGCTTGCTTACTAATTTAGAAAACTGAAATGAGAGGTTTGTAATCAGTGCACAAGATGACATTTCTTCGTTCTAACATGCTTGAAATGAAGAGACAAATTCGTAGGCTGTTTAGAAGTTCACGTCGAAGCTTGATATTTGCGTTGTCTCCTCTCACACTACATACCGTAGAATAATATGTACTGGCCTCCATCAACTATCTGTGAAGGATAATCCTATAGAATCTGGCTACTATCCGTTACAATGAAGACTGGCTTTCGTCTGCAGAAAAAGTGGATAGGTGGTGAGTTTTGAAGTTTAATTCTTGATTCACATGAAAAGAATTTTTTCTTCTGTCCTGTGATTCACAAAGGACTTATCTTTGGATGTTTTTTTGCTTTACTGGTTAAAGGATAAATACAATTTTGCAACAACAAAGTGATGGAAACGCGCGGTACGATCAATCATCCCCAAGAATTCTCGAATTGCGTTAGTCTCGAGGAAGAGGACTGGAATTTAGGGACCATTTTTCTGATGGCTTAAGAACTCTCATTTTCTAAAGAGATTTTGAAAAATAAATTCTCTTCAAGAATTCAGGAATACTGGTTGTGCGATGTTCTTTCATGTGTTCTGGAATTGATTTGAAAAAATACAGTTCACCTGATATACGCAACAAAGGAAGATGCTGTAACAATGGAGTCATTTTTCTTTGGAGAACAATAGTCCTGCATTCTTTTAAAACCAAATGCAAGAAACCATATTCAAAAAGACCGAAAGGCTGTTATAGCAGTTTTGAAAAATATCCTTCGGTCGCATGGAATTTGATGATAAGCTTCTGAAGGTCTATTGTCTGAAGATTTTAATGCTCTCTTCAGGCGTGGTGAGAGATTTTGAATGTGAGGAAGTGATAAACAGTAATCATTTTTTAATGCATCAAAGATCGTAATCACCACAAAGTCTGCAAAGTTATCTGTTTTTTTTTTGGCACCAGGATGAGGGAAAAGCCCCATAAGACTTTGGAAGATCTAGTAATTTTATTCTTCAAGAGAGTGATGAATTCTGCTTTTGCTGCTTTTAGTTTATTTTAAGGAAGATGACGTGGTCTTTCAAACACTGGAGGAAAATCACCAGTCTCTAGGTAGTGAACAAGTTCCTTTGGATTAAACTTGATGTTCGTCAAATCAATAGATGACGTTAAAAAGGGAAACTCATGAAGCAAGGATGACATATTAGAGTCTTCAATGTTAGCGTTGATTTATAATGAAGGAATTTCTTCAGAAGAGACTTGAAGAGGAGCTAGAAGGAACGTATTTGTGTCATATATAGTTTTCTTCCCACAATCGATAATTAGGTTGTAATTGTATAAAAAATTCACGACTAATATTGGCATTGCGATATCAGCTACTATGAAATTAAATTCTCGACGAAGATTCTTGATCGGCACATATGTCGCTATTTCACCAAGACACTTGATAGGCGAGAATTTGCTGCTGAACAATTAATTGATGATAGTTGCAAATAGGGACATGTTGGTTACCATCGAAGAAGGTAGGCTTTGCCATTTCTAAATACATCCATCACCTCTCTCCTCTTCTCCTAAACATGTATTCCTCCGACATTCCATGTACCCATACGATTCATACATTCTTCACGAAAGATAGAAGGCAGCTTACGGCGATTACGACCTTCTCCGAGCATTCTTGAAAAAAGATAAGTGGTAGTGGGCAGCCAATCTAACACTGTCCCTTTAGTCCTCTTCTACCACACGCAGAACATGCGCTATTGGCAATTCTTTTTCTCGCACACATAGGCATAAAGGTAATGTCTGTAAGGTGTCGTCTGGAAGAGGAGTGTGTATGTGAACTCAAAAGAGAAAGGTGAACCATTGGACACTGGAATGTCATAGGAAATTCCCTACACACCAGAAGCCCAATGGGAGGTACTTGCGTCGCTTCTAGTGCTCTACTCTACCTCTGTTTTATTATTATTTATTATTATTATTATTAATATTATTATTATTATTGTTATTATACAAAATTTTGATAGTTAAAATTTCTTTTGCAGCCTAATTGCTATTCCCGGGTAGTTGATATTCTTGGGAAGAAACATATTATTATATTTGCTTTGAGGAGAATCCAGCGAGGGGAAGAGCTGACTTATGATTATAAATTTCCCATTGAAGATGATAAAATTCCTTGCAGTTGTGGTGCGAGGCGTTGTCGCAAGTATCTTAATTGAAAACGTTCACAAAGACGTTTGGTTACGTCTTTGGTAAGTATTTACTATGAATTAATTGTGGTGTTTGTCGCATTGCATCACTCAAATTTCAAGCAGGAGTCCAGGAAGGGAAGATGCTTAATCAGATATTGAAAGTTTAAAAACTGTAGATCGATATTTCTGTCGTTTCATTTAATGGTTTCTTGACTTTAAGACATTTATTATTAGTTTTGTTCTTGTTAATCTCCTTCTCATCTCCAAGAGTTGAATTTTTTAAT
>JABUQX010090256.1:5000-10000 GCA_015478945.1 Trachelipus rathkii | reverse complement strand
ATATATATATATATATATATATATATATATATATATTATATATATATATATATATATATATATATTCTTCTTTCTTTCTCTTTCTTCACCTTCCTCTTTGCCCCAAGATTGGGGGTAAGGTGCTGTACAAGCACGGAAAAGAAAAGCAGTAGGAGAACATGACAAACGTCGAAAAGAAAGCCCAGCCTTACCGCCCCCCTCTGTACCATTAATTAGTGAGAGTTCGTCACAGACAGAAAATCCACCCTAGAGCATCATGGGACACGACGGACCTCACTATGGTAATCTCAATGGGTGGAAAGTTCATCCCCTGGCCCAGGTGGGCCACAACCATGCCCCACATACAAAAACCCCCGCCATTCTCCTATCATGCACCTTTATTCTCGCCCTCTGCAAACCACATTTCTCTCCTTCAGACATTCGTTCGCCGACTCCAATCCACTTTCTCTTTCGGTCTCCCTCAGCCGGTCGGTTCCCCAACACACTCACCACTCATACATCCGCTTAACCAACCTACTATCATTCATCCTTTTCCACATGACCAAACCATCTCAACATACTTTCATTTATTTCTCTCATTTACCCCTTCACCCCACACCACTCTCAATACGTTCATTCTCTCTTTATCAATTCTTTCTCACACCTAGCACACCCCTAAGATTTTCCATCTGAACACATTGAACTTTAGATCTATACTTCTTATTCCAGACCATAGTCTCACTACCATACAATAACACAGGTAACAACATACCTCATAAGACCCTAGCACACTCAAGACTTAGTTCCTTGCATTCACCAACGATTTAATTTGCACCAGCCACCTTCCTGAAGTTCACAACTTTCCTAGTCACTCTGCATCGTCCGTTCCCTTCTCTCATCCAACATATACCCTAAATATTTAAATCAGACACTTGTTCTAGCTGTCACACTCCAACATAACTTCACACCTCGAGGACTGTCTCCTCACTCAAATCCATAACCTTACTCTTATCCGTTTACTTTCAAGCCCCTCTTTTACGATGTGCTATACTTCATCATTATCTAAGTCTTCTAAACTGCAAAGAATCAATCATCATATGATATGATAACAAATAAAATCCTTCTTTATCCTGGTTCCAGATCTCATTTCATTTAACAGCTTCTCTGCTATCTGCCTGGGGGGGGGTCTTGGGGAGGAAGGGGGCTTGGAAATGCTAAAATTCTTCATAACCCCATCATCCATATACAGCCTTCGAATAAATCAGAGTAGAGATATAATGCAATTCTTAACTATCTGGTCATTTATCCCTACACAAATCACTTCAACTATTGATATTCATGCTTAGGTTTGTATGATATTGTCAGCAAATATTTGTATATACGCTTCAGATCCTATTTTGTAATGCAACATCTAATACTATGAAAGTCATTTAATGCTATGCTAATAAGTTGCTGAATTTCTCTAGATTATGTTTGTTAATTCATAAACTAATATACATGAGTTGCTCATAAATCTATCAAACTGTTTACTAAGATTATCCTGGCTAATAGACTTTCATTACTCCTTAAATACCCAGTTTTCACTATGCCCATCTTCTCTGTCACTCATTTTTACTTTCTGAATTTCTCCAAAAGTTGCTGGAGTATATGTTTTTTCCAACACTTTAGTAACTGATAGCTTCTATATTTATAAGAGTTTTCTCTTTTTTACTCTTTAAAGTAGAGGTAATTATAAAAGTAATGTTTCTCTCTGATCCTCTTAATTTATAATGCTTCTTCTTTATGCTTGCTCATCAACAATCCTAATCACCATACTGTCCCTGCTCTTTCGCTTCCCGGTATCATTTCACACCAGTATTTTCATCTGTACTTTCTTAGATATCTAGCCTATCTGAATTTTTCACTCATCATGCTTCTGCTTATGTACACTCACCATATTCCAACAAAGAATAGAGTTCTTTCTGTAAACATCAACTGTATACATATCTACCAATACCTTCTTGCTGTCAAAGGATATTGCAGATATTCTTTAGTACTCATTAGTCCCCAATTTTGAGTTTATCAGGGCTATAAAAGCTAATTATTCATCATAGAGTTCAATACTTGAACCGCTGGTGGCAAGCTCACTTGCAGCACATTTACAAATATAGTTTGGTCTGTTTCTTTTCCATCTTGCTCAATATCTCTCTTCAACTCATTAGTTTGGTATGTTTCTTTTTCTTCTACACTAATTCTTCTTCATCTACTCATCTAGTTTGTCTCCTTATATATATCCAACTGTAGTTTTACATTCTAAACTCTTTTGTACTGCTTCTTTCATCACTTCTTCATTTCCAAATTTATCCATCAAGCCACTTTCTTGATAATTTCCTTCTAAAGGTACATCCCTACAACAGCAACATCCTTGCACTACAACAATACCAGCTTCTTCACATGCTGTGCCCTCCCGTAGAGATTGTAGTTTCAGTATCATCTAAACAAGTATCAAACTGGCACTATAGCTTACATATATTTTTATCTTAAGATCTATCCATTAGTTTACTTAGACACTATTTCTTCTAAAAATTGCTTTTTTCATCTGTCCATCATCTGGTCTGAAGATAAATGGGTTGATAGTTGAATCAGAGTAACAGTCCTGGTCCAAATTCTATCATGATTTCTAATATATCCAATACTTCCTCTTCTTCGCCCGGCACTGTAACTCATCTACATGGAGCCTTTTCTTATTTATTTGGTTCCTACCTGCCCAATTCTAAAATTGTGATACTTGTTAGCAGTATTACAACAAATATGTAGTATTAAAGGCCCACCTATTCTTCCAATAATTATCTACTGTACCTAACATTTTAAGAAATATTCTTTTATATAAACTGTACTATCTGAACTAGAGTCATCTTCCCAATTCATCCAATACACCGCTCCTACCACCCATCCAGAACATCATTCAGATTATCCCCAAAAAATCGCAAAAATTTCGTAACGTTTCAGATGCCGGACCATACGTCACAAATCCACATACCTTGACCCTTCAAACTTAAATTTAAACTTCATTGAATTCTAGGACTCACAATCAAAGTCTACCATAGCTTCATAACACAGGTCACTCATCAAATATTGCAGTAAATCTCCTTCTCTTCCTCTCTCATTCTCTTCCACACTAGCACGCACACATTTTACATCACACCACTTAATTTCTCCACCTTTTCCTTTCATCTTTGTTTCAGCTCACAGCGAGCAATCAAATTTGCCTTCTAAATACATCCATCACCTCTCTCCTCTCTCTTCCTCAACATTTATTCCCTTGACATTCCATGTACCCATACGATTCTACATACAGTTTCGCCGAAAGATAGAAGGCCGGTTATTTACGGCGATCACGATATATATATATATATGCATAAGAAAAGGCAGCAAAGTATATATATATATATATATATATATATATATATATATATATATATATATATATATATAGTATAGGCAGATATATTATATATATATATATATATATATATATTATGATCCGGGTTAGAACCCAATAAGCTCAGGTTATGATAAATTTCGTTAAGTATACACAGTAAATTTGTGTCTACTTAACAATTCTTATCATAACTTTAACAAGTTTTCGGACGTAAACCGAAACCGTTAGATATGGCAACGCTGTTTTCGTCATTGTACATGGGCAGCAAACATATTTTTAAAAGAAATTCCACAATTACATTAATTGTGTTTGAATGTATTTAGTAATAGGAGTATCTGAAGGGGGGGGGGAAAGTGTTGTATATGTTTAGAGTAGTAGAATGTTGGTGTGATTTATTTTTCCTCCTAGGTCCGAGTTGTTGTTGTAATGTTTGATGCAGGAGGGGATCTATTTAGAGTGATTTACTGTAATGACTTTCTATCGTGTCAAGATGGGCTTTTAAATGGAAAATTTTTGTTTCAGTTAATAGGTGATGGATGGATGGATGGGAAAGGAAGGCAGCCCGTTAATATCCTGAGGGCTTTATTTTGCATGGTTTCTTGTTTCCGAATATTGAGTTGTGATATTGCGGGAGCCCAGGCCCGTGATGCATAATTTAGGAAGGGGCGAATGTATTGTCTGTATACTATTGTGAGAGTTTATTAATGTTGGCTAAACTTTGTTCCAGTTAGTGTTTTCAGTGTATTTAATTTGTATGTGGCTCTTGAAGTGATGTTGTTGATGTGGGGGTGAATGTCATGCGTGTATCAGAGGTCAAACTTAAGATGTTGGGTTGTTTGTTGAAAGAGAGAGTATTGTTTGATAGAAATATTGCTGGGTGAATGTTGGATTCTCTTCTGTTCAGGGTTGGTAAGGTAATAGTGGATTTTTGAGGTGATTTAGTAATTTTGTTTGTAGTTAGTTATTGATCCAGTTGTTTTTTATATTGTTGCAGTTCTCTGCATGATATATTTTTAGAGGTATTTTGAGCTGTGATTTCTGGTGAAAGATGGGGTTGAACTGTTTAAGGTGGCCACGTAGGATGAATTTTTTAAATGCTTTTAGAATTATTTTATTGATGTGTTATATTACTTTGTTGAGAAAGGTAAAATCGGCTATTTGAAAGGAGTGTAAATCTAGTTATATGAGGTCTGTATAAGCATTCTTAAACAGAACTATGCTTTCTTGCAGTTTATATGTTTAAAAAAAAAAAAAAGATGTGTATGTAAGGTGTTTATGTTGAATTGTGATTAATATTGGAATATGATCTGAGGAAAGAGCATGAAAATTTTGCCAGGTTATGGTGACTTATGTTTGCGGGGAGCAGAAGGGGATGTGGGGTTCAGATTATGTTGTAAAGGTCGACGAGTAGGTTGATTTGAGTTGTTAAGGATACTGAGTGAATGTAAGTTGTCTATAAGTGCATCATCTCTCTTGGTGTGTGAGAGTTAAGTCTTGAATGGTGGTGTGCATTTTTGTCTCCGGTTAATATTATGTTATATTGTGCTAAAGGGACAGATCAGGAATATAACGTATTTTTTTTTTTTTTTTTTAAACTTTT
>JABUQX010090256.1:0-2500 GCA_015478945.1 Trachelipus rathkii | reverse complement strand
CCCCCATCATAGAGGGTATTGATTCTTGTTGCGTTGTTATATTTTTGGTGAATACCTGGAACATAGCATAGTGACAAAAACCAAGCACTAGTATGATGTGCATTTGTCACGTACGAAATCTGTTAAATTTTTTTTCTCTATCTCTCGTTTTCCTACAGATATCTTTCAATCCTCTTATTCCTCTATCAAAAGTTTCTAATTCTTTTTAAATTAATAAATTTCGCACCCATCAGTCCCTTTAAGTACTTTTGTACGTACTTTCCTTCTTGAAAAAGAGGATACCCTCCTTCCCCCCCCCCCCCTCACAGCCCCTTGGGCCCTCTGGTGCCTTTTTCTTCAACATGGGTCTACAGCCCGCCTCACCACTTCTCTCCCCGTGGAATGAAGGTTAACAGGCAGAAAACCGGTCCTTTTTTGTTTAGCCTAGCGACTTGGGGCTGCCAGTTGGTAGAGGACCCAAATCTTTCCGGAGTTAACCGCGGAGGATGGCTATTTTTACTTTGGTGTATAATCTTGGGCTCTGGCGTTAAGTTGTGTGAGTTCCGTGCAGTACACGAGAAAGTAAACGACGTGGAGTTAGGGGAGGGCTCTTTCCGAGCCACCGTCCTACCTACGGAGGTGCGGGTCCGGGCCGTTGTGAAGAGGTTCTGGGGTTTGTGACCTGGTTTGTGAGGTAAAGGACCTACCCTTCCTTTATGAATATACGCCTTTCTTGTTATTTACTTTTATGTTTCCTTTGTTTTATTGGTTATATTTGCTCACTCTTGGGAGACGAAGTCTGTGGTTTAACTAATAGGAAAATTTCTTGTAAAGATAATACGTGTGTTAAAGTAGGAGATTATAATTACCAATTACCCCACTTCGCTACTCCTAGACTTGCAGGTGTTTCCGCTTTTATATTTTATTCTTTCTACTACACCTGAAAGTCCTCTGCATAACCTGCATTTATGCCCCATGTAGTATCTGTCCTCTCTTCACCCATTATTCATTTCCCTGAAAAGACGTTTCCTTAAAGACAAAGAAAAGAATTAATTCGTAAAATACATAAACATCCGAATTTCTAAAGGCAAAACACACTGATCCCAGGACCATGGTAAAAAATGCAACTCAGAAGAGCTCGCCATATAAGCCTATTCCTGAGACAGAAGCAGCGACTTAAATAGATTGGTACCGCAACAATCACATGCTATTGAAAACAACCCATCCACCAAACTCTGATAGCTTTGCAGGGATTATTCCAAGCTTTTTTTGTGAATCCTCTATAACTCTAATTCTACGAATTCCTACCTCAGGATTCCCTAAAGGATGTCTAATGCGCTTAGCGGATGAATGGAGCCTGATGTGACGACCCCACTCTCTCTCTCTCTTTCTCTCTTTCTGTTCGTTTCTCTCTCTTTGCCGAGCGAGTTGTTCTCTCTCCGGTTCGTCGTTCTCTGCTCATCCTTCGTTCTCGGTCTCTCTCTCTTCTTCTCTGTAATTATTCTTTGGCTTCAAGAGAGTACAGCACCCGTTCAGCGCGAACACAAGCGCTCCAAGCGTTCTAACTTCTGCTGGGTGGCAACGAGAAGGGAATCCAAGATTCCTCATCTTAATCCCCAAAATGTCTCGCAGTTTCTAATTTTTTTTTTTCCCGTTTTTTCCAGTTTTAAATTCATAATGTCCCCCACCCAGGCTCACCGACAGTCTCTAACGTCAGACCTCCGGTAACCCAACGGATCCGCATATTGGATACCAATAATCGCAACCTTCCAACTTCTTTGCAAAAAAGTGCTTTTCCGGTGTCATTGTTCTTTAAACTTCATTCTGAATCTGGGTTGCTTGGCAGATGCTGATATCGCTTTCGCAACTTGCATGAAACATGAGCATTTTTTTGGTTGGCTCTTTTCAACGACTACCAAAGTCCGCACAATAAGATGGACTTGGTTGAACTCAACTTACTACACCTTCATTGGCGAAGCTCCTCCACCAAATACCACTGAACCCCCCCCTCAACCGGTCGTACAAACCCAAATCTCTGTTGTAAGACTATTATTAATTACCACCGAGGATTTGGTTGCTCCTTCCTCGTCCCGAGAACCTCGTCTAAGCGTTTCCTCCCATCTTGAATCACGGGGTTGCCACCATCAACCTAGCGGCACATAGATACAATTGTCTCAAAAAGACCATCCTCATTATATTTATAACAACATACATCATGACCACTCTCCTTCAATGGAATTTTTTTCGTGGCTTACTATCTATAATTTTGGAAGAACTTTTTCACTAATAACTTGTACACCAATAGTGCATATGTTTGCAGAAACTTCGACTATGTCATCGTGACTGTCTTTCCAACCACGGAATTAAATCTTGCTTCTAACCTCTATAGAAGGTAGGCTACAATGATAGGGGAAGGTTCAGGAAATAGGCTCATGTCATAATCTGTTTGTCACGCTATTCTCAAGTCCCTCTTAAACTAGACTTCAATGGCAGTGGCAACACGAACATTCTATTGTCCATT
>JABUQX010090255.1:0-11862 GCA_015478945.1 Trachelipus rathkii | reverse complement strand
TATTTATAAAAAAAAAATATAAAGGATGAAATAATTACACCAAATATATATGAGTAGTTGAGGTGCCCGATGTACAGACATCCTGTCGATGCTTGGTGCACTACCTCCGTAGTTTTAGGTGCTAGCGCACGGATCTCCTGGTGAATTGCTGTGCACAGCCTCCTGGTGTGATATCTTTACGGTGCTGATGCTAAACTTCCTGGAACGTACTGGTGCAAGACCTCCTATTGCCGTTCTGAATGACGACCTTCTATGGTCGGTTATGCCGCTCGCTTCTTTGTGTGGTCCTTGCACGATCACTGAGTACATGTTAATGCATGGATTCTGAGTTCTAAAATACAACCACCTGGTGCAGTGTGGGCGCTGTTTGGTTGAAGGTGCACGACTCTTAGTGCTGTGTTGATGCCCAACCTACGTTGCTAGTGCCCAACCTTCTAAGGGGGCAATGCTGATGCACGTACCACCTTTTACAGTGTTGGTGCACGACTTCCTAGTTGATGGAGGTGAGTAAAATTCTGTGCGGTTGCTAATGAACAAACCTCCCAGTGCGGTGCTAGTTCACAAACCTCACTTTTCAGTGTTGTACACGACCTCCGGGTGTGGTTGTGATGCACGACCTCCTAGTGTGATGATGAATGAGAACCTTCATTTTTTGTTAATGCACATCCCTCTGCGTGCGATGCCACAAAATCTCCTATGAGGTGCTGTGCATGACCTTGGCTTGCCGATTACTGACCAACAACTCTTGGCTGTGGAATTTGTGCAACCCTCCTTCTGGGCTGTACTTACACAGATGTTACAATCTTCTGGCAGGTACTGGCTACATCCACCTCCTGGTTGGTGCGCTTGGTGAGAAATTGTGGTGTCGGCAACTATAGTTTTAGTGTTCCGGGACTTGACTACTGCTTTATTTGGCTAAAATGGTCTAAAACTATACGCAATTAATTGATTAAATATTTTTCGAATGGCGATCGACAGGACGAAATATGGAACGAATTCGCTTATCTCTCCGAGAGTACGCTGCGAAATTCAAATATCAGTAGCAAACTGTTTCCTTTCGTAACGAAAACTGTTGGCAAGTACTGCTCCGAAAAAATTACACAACACCACACAATAAACCTATTATAAATATATATATATATAATTATATATATATATTATATATATATATATATAATATAATAAATTATATATATATATATATATAATATTATATAATATATATATATATATATATATATATATATATATATATATATATATATATATATTAATATATAACAACATATAGAAGAGATATAAATAAAAAAAATATATATATATAACTTAATCTATAATATATATATATATATATATACTATATATATATATATGAGATCCAACAGATAGCAGGGATATAGTAAAAGAAAGTAATTGAGAACATATTGATGAAAAAAGGTCTAGGAATAATAATTTTTATTCCCTTTATTTTGAAATTAAATAAAATTTAATAGATTTCGCTTTCATCCAATGCTTCATTGTTCCATTGTAATACGAGAGATAAAAGTTGAAGAAAAATAAATTCATATTAAAATAACTGTCCTTTGTTAGGAAAGTTTGAGTTTTACAAAAGCCTTTCTAAAAGCTTAGTTTTATCATCTATTCCCAAATGGAGTTTTATATTCTCAAAACGTATTTTAAAAATATAACTTTGAATACTACGTATATTTATTTTTATTATTATGCATATTTGTTCAAATCAAATCGGATTAAGCTTTAGAAAATTATTTGAGTATAAATTGGAAACTATGAACCAACAAACTACCGACCGAAGAGTTGCCAAATAATATATAATGAAACAGGGTCCTAAAAATTGCCAAATAATATTAAAATATTAAAAAGTTGCAAATGTTGCAAAGCAGTATTTAGCGTAAAATAAAATACGAAACGTAACATGGAAATGAAGAAAATGGGATAAATATTTTTGCTTTCTTTTTAGTGAAAATTTAAAAATCAAATTCATTTTTCAATGATAAATTGTAACCTGTAAAATTAAAAAGGTAAATGTATTACTGAAGATGATGATAATCATGATGAATCATGATGGTATTATTATTATATGATTATGATAATGAAGCTATTATTATTATTATATTCATTGTATTATATTATTATTTTCAGTGTAAGTTATTATAATTATATGATTATTACTTATTATTATAATTATTACTTAAATGACTATTATTATTGATTATTATTATCTATATATTATTATTATTATTATTTAAAATGAGTGACAGGCGGTACACAAAACACCTATCGCACCTGTTGCGATGTTTTACTACACCTATCGTGTAATCTATACGACGGAACCTTGTCTCATACTCCAGAGCCTGCGGAAAACAATTGTATGTATAAATCATATAAAAACCACAAATGTTGTAAGTACAATTTATAACAGCGGAACGAGATATTATAGGAAATCATGTATTGAAATAACACAGTACCATTCCTTGAGTAGCCCTTCGGTTGCGGTTCGGATCTGCGTTTAGAAATACATCCTCCACCAAACGTGTGCAGTCACGCGCTTCTTCAACGCGGACACTGGGCTGGGGATGCCCTCCCTCGGAATTGGCTCGTCAGCAATATTACAGGTCTGTTTTCATGCCACGTAAGCTCACGCACTCTCGCACAGCGTTTCGTGGAGTCTAATGGCGATAATCAGCTTCTCTAACAGTGGAGCTAATCCTGCATTCCGTATCCACACTCGACTTATTGACCCACATGACCCTTCGGTTGACACTGATATGAGAATACAGATATAAGGATAACAATTGATCCAAGTATACATATATCTAAAAGAAATTCTATTGTATACACGCTGATGAATATAAATAACGGCTCTAAGCAAAACTTACTCTATGATCTGAATCCAGATTTTCAGTAGCTGCAGGATTAAGAAAAAACAAGTTTCATCCTCTTTCTCTCACGTTTCAAGTAGAGCTCGCCCACACTCCTCATTCATTATCCGATGAATATCACTTAAGAATCAACGCCTTTCACTAGCCAGGTTCACTGTTTCAGGGCGTCGAGGTATTTATTTCGTTCTCGGTCTGCCTAACCACCTTACGCTGCAAATAAAGGTGAATTATATAATATAGACCTATTAGGATATATATACTTTAACCACACAAATATTATATCTAGGTATAATAAATATATATAGGTATATATATATAGAGCTATAAATTTATAATAAATGCCAATAATAAAAGAACAATTTGACGTCATTTTTACCCTTTTGCAAGCAGGGCTGTATTCTTCTTCCGTTCATCACAACTCTGTGTTTCGACTGCCTGTCATAGGGGCGCCGGCACGTGCCACACTCGGCGGCACCAAGTTACTGTCTCAAAAGCGACAAGCTAATCTACTAATAAGTAAGACTGTCCACCCTGCTACCTTCGCCACACCGCGCTCATGCCCCGAACCTTTCCGAACAACGAGGTACCGGCACCCAACGACACTTTCCCCCGCCACCACCAAAGTCTTCATCCATTTCCCACTGAACCAACAGTTACGCTCCCGTTTTAATCCGCGCTTTTTTGATTACATCCCAACATACTTTTCCGTTTTTCTTTCTGCGGCCAGGCCATCGATGGATTTCTGAGTTACCCTTAGCCACTCATTCAGATGGGATGGAGATAGGGAGCCGGTGAAGATGCACTATCTATTAAACATTCGAAAACAGCATACGTTTTGGAAGCGATCTTGGTTTGGGGACGTGGAAATGGTAGCCTAAAGTGGTTAGAGCATCGGTTTGTGGTGAACTCGTTAAGCAACGCGGAGTCGCAACGTTCGAATCCCTGCTGACGAAGAGTAAAAATCCTGTCTGTGGTTCTGTAGACATCATTCATGTTATAAAATGAATGCAGATCATATCTGAGTGCAAGCGGAACCTAAAGACTGGATAATCGATTAAAAACCTTCGTAAAAAAAAGTGATAGTCGAATCCCACTTTCCGATGTCTTGCAAAAATGCTATTTAAATTAAATACTCAAAATTATATAAAATAATTTGACCACTCCAATATCAATAAAAAAATATATTCATAAGTACTAGATGGTGAACATCAAAGGAGCTTTGAAATACATAAAACAAAAAGTTTGAAGAGATAAATTGACTTTTTTCATTCAGCAAGGTCTAAGCAGTAGACTTTAACTATCTTTTAAAGCATGAGTTTCTTTCGAATGGTGACGATAATAATTAATTAAGATAAATGCTACCGACGAATCTATAATTTCCCAATTAAATAACGAATAAAAAACTTGGTGCTCACTATAAAAAATTGCACAAAACCCATATGGACAAACTACCATGGCTTTCGTTAATACGTAGCGTTGCAAAACTACAAGAAATAAACAAAATTCAACACCCGGGAATTACGATGCAACCCCATGAAAACACACTGAAATAAATTTACCTGACGCCTAGGTTTTTATACGTTACATTTTAGCCCGAGGAGCGTGGTATTTTAGCCCTAAATATGTAACTCTGCACCAGAATGCTCCTGTAAAGCGGATGTAACTAGTGAAGTACTCTTTTAAAGTACATAGCGTATTTTTCAAATGAGAGGAACAAATGTTTCTTAAATCGAAAATAAATACATATATATATATATTAAATAGTATATATATTAATATATATTAGTATAATAATATCATATATATAAATTACTGTAAGATAATGGATGATTTTAAGAATGTCTATATTATATAGTAAAGTTTTGTATTCATCCTTATTTTTACTTCTTAAATAAAAAACTCTACATTGGTATTGTTACAGAGTTTAAATAAACGAACCTGGAGTTCAGGATATGAAAAAACCAAAAAACGGAAAAAATAGCGAAAAAGCCGAAAAAATAGATCTCACCCTAATCACCATACGCAGGTCACATAAGCATAAAGGCCATACTCCGGCCACTCACAAGAGAGGTAACGGTTATAACATTTCCTTCTTGCCTGCTTAAAGGATCTTACCTACCTTACCGTTCCAGCAAGTTTCAGTTTGAAATATATTCTATAAAATCAATAATAACCATGGAGTTCTCGATCTTGTCTTATACTGGAGATAAGCCTTTTTGACCTATCATTTAGGAAATTAATCAGCCTCTGGGATACAAAAAAGTCCTGCCTATCGCTACCTAAATTATACCTTAATTCTACGTGACGGCGCATGCACTAAGATCTCGACGCACTCTCCCGAAATAGTGCGCCGTCCGCTCTTCCTCTGCACTGTGTGTTCAGTCCAATTGCACTCTCACATTTACAGGAAAAGAAAAAGGTCAGTTTGAAATATATTGACCGGAGAATTTAGGCCTCAATCCCGCCCCGGGGACAAACAAGGAGATTGATCCTAAATTTTAGATCCTAAGGCTATATTCTCAACACATGTTTACAGAGAGAGATTCAGGTGCTCAGTGCGTATCTAAGGAGCTGCGGTTGTTGTGTTTCTTCGTGAATGGGATTGTCATTGACATAAGAAATCAATACAATAATAATAAACATTAATAAAAATGCCGAATAGTTAAAAACTTCTGAAATATTTTAGTATACATCGAAGCGCAATAATATAATGAACGGTGAGCGAAGAAGGAAATAATTTTATTTTGTAAAATAAGAAATGATAGAAGGATTTTAAAAAAAAATAACAGATATGTTAGAAGAAGAAGAACTTATTTTGTTTATTTCCCTATATAATTTACAGGGTAAAGATGATGAAAGCTGTAAGTCATAATAGAACAAAACATTGGCATAGCCCTGTGTAGAGGGAATCGACGTGCTACGGGGCTAGCCACTTGCTGACTTTTAACTGATTTAAATTGCTTTAATGGACCGCTTAAAAAATATATCTGTTCTGTTTTTAATAAAAATTTCATAAAAATTTAGTAAAGAGTTATTTTTTAAAAACTTTGATAAGTTATCAATAAATTTATAAACCTAAAAAAGTAGGTCTTAAACAGTTAATAAAAAATTCTTTGCTCAAAAAGAAAGTAATGATTGTATTACTATAGAAGTTTTAAGAAAACTTTGAAATAATTAGTTATATTTGAATGGTTTTATATTAGGTATGTTAATTAAAAAACATTAATTAAAATGTTTTTAATAAATATACGTTATCATTTGAAGTGAGTGTGGGTAAGTAAAGTCTGGTGTGTAAGTGTAATTCAAACTGACTTGCGTAGTCCATGTAAGTCAAATCTGATGTGTAGACGGTTAAGGTAAATCCCTGCCCATGCAATGGGAGTGTAAGAAATCTATGTGAAAGTGTAAGTAAAGCTGTGGTGAGTAATAAGCTGTTGTGGGACTGCTAAGAAAATCTGTGAGTGTAAAGTAAATCAGCGTGTGTTAACTAAAGCTGTAGTGTGAGTGTAAGTCTGTAAACTGTAAGTGCGTTAACTAAAGCTGTGTGTAGAGTGAAAGGTAAATGTTAAGTGTCTGCAGGTGGGAAACTGTAAGTGCAAGAAAGGAGAAGTGGTATAAGTGTTCAGAGTTGGCGAATGGGCGTGAGAAGGCAGAAGTGAAATACAGTTCAATACGCTGATTATGGAGTGGCTTGTTTAAGTGGTCTACAGAAGGGACGGCGTTTTTTATGTTAAAAGTATTTAGTTTCACTAGGTCATGTAGGTAAGGTGGTAGGTTTATTTGATTTTGCAACGCGGCCTTGCTTCCTGGTTTATGGTATTGAATGGAAAATTTTGCTAGCAAGGAAGTCAACATGCATGATTGTTAATGGATAATTTTGTATTTACTTATCAGTCACTAAGTTATCATAAACAATTAGGGCGATGGAAAGTAGAATAGACACTAAGGTATAAAAATAAGTAAAAATAAAAATAAAATAATGAAAAAAATAATAAGAAATAATAAAAATAATAAATTAAAAATTAAATATAATAAAAAAAATAAAAATAATTTAATATAAAGATGTTATTTAAGACGTGCTTATAAAAACATGTAAACAAACAAAAGTTAAGTTAAAGATACATTATAATAAAAAAACATAATGTTAATAAAAAAATAAAATAGTGAGTTTTAAGACTTTGAAAATGGCTTCGTGTCTTTAATTAAAACATTAAAATTGTGTTAATATATTGTATATACTAATTATCATCGTGATATGTGTAATGAGATATCATGTGTGTGTAGAGCTAAAAATACAGGGTGTGTGATGGTTAAGTAAAAAGCAGCGAATAAATCGCCTTTGGGTTACAAAATAACTAGGTGGGGCAGTGTTAGAGGTAAAATCTATTTACTTGAAGCTGTAGTATAAATTAAGGGAGTAAAGAGCTATAATGGCGGGTGTTGTGTGGGGTACTGAGATTAGGGTGATAGTGGTGGTTGTGAGAAGACAGTGCTTAAAGTAAGTGAGAGGTGGTTTGTTGTTGTAGTTAGTTGGTGGGGGGGGTGTGGTGGTTGTGTGTGGTGCAATAGATTATTAATTTCCTAAGGTGAGCTAGTGGGTGGTTGTGTGGTATAGGTATGCGGTACAAAAAATCTTCTTAAGTTTTAGAGTAAGGTACCTCTTGACATAGAATGGCGCATAGTTCTTGCTAAAACTAGGTTGGATTAAAATATGTTCTTTAAACTGTGAAATACATAGTTGTATCATCGATTGTTAATTCCCATAAGTCTTATTTTATAGGCCCCCAAACAATTTTGGCGACTCCTATTCAGATTCTCCTATAATTAATATAATGGTTAATTTTTTTTTAAATGCGTTTAATGGTTTGTTTGCTGAAATAACAATTAACCCGTAAAGATGTTTTATTTAAACATGTTATTTAAACATAGCGCCGACCCGAATTATACAATCGGTATCCCCATTCCATAAATTATTTTTGTGGATAAAGATACGACTACCACCATGATGTTCTCTGTTGCTATTACGGCGAACTAGAAGACTCGGCAATCCTCTTGTCATTTATTTTACTTAAAATGGCGTCACAGTAAAGAGTCAGCAAAAGCGACTGAAAAAGCGTCATGAGGACTTATCGAATTCATTTGGTAGGTTATAGGAAGTGGAAAGTAAATAAAAACGGGTCCAAGAAATTGAGCCCTGCGGCGGGTTTACGCCGAATTGAATGTGGTTGAAGTTGTGGTTGAATTAGTTTCCATTTAGTTACGGTTGTTATTGAGTATTACTGCCTCTGCCCTCCATTATAAGTAGTTTATTCTTTTTTTGTTAAACCATTATTGTAAGTTTATTTGTCCCTTCAATGCCGGGCATTTATTTTGATTGCATTTTAGGCGTTTTTAATAGGTTTTATGTCATGGATTCAAATGCACTGTCAAATAGCTTTAGTGAAATCTCAATAATAATAGCAGGGACGGATGTTCTTTTTTCCCGGAACCAATGAAGTACTTTATTTTCTATTTATATCAGATTTTGAATGTTTTTCCAGTTTGACTACGAAGGTATCGAGATGGGGCGTATCCCAGCAGTTGAACGTCCTTTCTAAATCCAAATTGTGTAAATCATTAAGAATATTGTTTGATAAGACTATATAAAAATATTCTGCTGTTTAACTTGCATTGAAAACTAATTTCTTCAAATATTACTAATCGTGTTTGTGATAGCTAATGGTCGTTTAATTTTTTTTGCTAAGGGGCAAAGGGTCTCCTTTTTTTTAGGGTATAGCGTGGGATCAAGCTTGCATTGTCAGGTTGTTCGTTGGAAGTAAATACGGTGGGTGAAAATTTCCGCGGTTCAAAAATTTAGTTTCATATAAGGTGAAACCCAAGTTGTTTTTTTAAAGGCGAGGTGCAGTTGGAGCGTCTTATATAGGGTTTATATGTCAGCTCGAGAGGTTAAGAAGTTTTGTTCTTAATATGCCAAGTTACACTATTTTTTTTTGTTTTTATAATCCTTCTTTACCTTTTTTTACCTCCGGGACGGTGATGGGGATATTAAAGGAAAAGCGGAAAAAAAATGAGGACTGTAGTCTGGAAGAAAAGTTTCATATGAAGTTTTTTTTGACAGAGGTGGTGGGGCTTTCCTGTAGTTCGTATGGAAAGTTCTTGCCGAGAATACCGTTACGATAAACAAGTTTAATGTACGTTTAGTGCCGTCACTGCCGCGATCTTATTTTGGTTGGTTGGGATTAACACTGATTGTTTAAGATTTCAACGTTCTTCTCGATTGGAAGGGTAAATAACACATGATACATTAGATGTGGAAAGTTTTTTATTGTTATTGTGATTAATTTAAATTGAAATTAAAACCCCAAAAACACGGTCCGAATAATAACTTGAAGAATGTAAAATTAAATGTTAATGCAATCCATGGAAAATTGTATATTAGTGTAACAGCATGATTACTATTCTTCTTATTCAATTCTAAGATCGACTGGAAAGAGCTGATTTGTTAATGTTTAATAATCTATAATTTCAGATCAACTTTTGAAATGTGATGCATAAATAAATTTTTGTCTTTTTTATTAAAAAATTTTTAGATTATTACTTTTATGCAATATATAATAATACATAATAAATAAACAATGTTTTTTGAGTAATTGAATAAGAGACATTAATAGCAAAAAGAATATATATAATAATAAAAAGGTATAATAATAAAAAATGAACTATTACTAAATTGCATTCCAATAATTATTAAATTTAGAGAAAAAATTATATATAAAGCTATAAATATTAAAAAAAGGCACATAAAATCATGTTTTTTTCGTTTTTAAAATTTGGGTTAATATGTAAGTAGATAGATGTGAGAGAGAGTTTTCAACCTAATTGGTGAAGAGCAAGCAAAAATGGGAACAAAGCAGATATTAGGAATTTTTCGTGTCCCGTAAAAATACCACGAATTATGCCAAAGAGGTCTCTTGGAGAGTGTGTAAGTAAATTAATTAAAAAGCCAATTTTAATTCAGCATTTAATATACCTTGGGTTTTGTTTTTAAAAGCATATGTAATTTTCCACAAATCCATGTGCATCAACAATCACTGAAAGTTAGTATTTCGTTATTTTTTTATATGAGGTAGCCCTATGTGGGTTTAAATTTGAACGTCTTCTTTATCAATAGCAAAATTTCTTTTTTCGCCAAGGAAAGCAATGGAAAGGGTGATAAATCGGACATTTTAAAACATGCAGTATGTAAAGCAACCACAACTTCTTAATAGTTTTCACGACAATGTTTACAACTATATCAGTTAAATAAAAGCGCAGGAACGCGGAAGTTTTAAACGTTCCAGTTTTTAGGTTCTTCCGAAAACAGCCCAGAATATATGATCTTACATTACATTAGTTAAACAGCAAAGTCTAAAGCAGTATGAATTGAGTCACAAGAAGATTTTACTCTTCGTCAGCGAATGGTAAAGGCATTTCGAAGACAATTTGGACTCCGCGGTGAGTTTTGCTGATAATTATACGAACAAACAAACCGTGAATAAGTGCTCAGCTAACCAAATGTTTGAAAGCTAGGCCCATCCACGGTCCAGCCAAAATAAGAACACCATTGCAAAACGTAGCTTTTTTCAAGGATATAAGGTTTTATATAAGCACCCCAGCGGTTTTCTCATCCCATAAATGTTCTGTTAGTACTCAATAAAGGGCTGGACCCCATTTTAAATAATAATAATTAATCAATAATAAATCAGCATTTAATAATATTTAAAATAAATAATAATAATTATAATAAAACAAAAATAATAATAATAATAAGATTACTATATAAAGTATATATAATTTCCCTATATATAATAAATGGAATAAAATCACATTCTAATAATAATTGTTTTATATAATCATGACAATTAATTTAAACTTAAGCGAATATATTATAAAATTATGTACATTAATAATAAAATTAAGTAAAATTTAATAAGTTAAATATATAAAAATAATATATGAAATCAGAATTGATAAATATTAAAGCAAATAATGAAATACGACGAATAAACAGCAGAAAAAGAGTTTCTCAGTCTATAAAGAATAATAATACAATGAAAATGTATATATAAAATAATAATAAAAGCTAATTGAAATAAATGAATGAATTAAAATAATAAAAAGCATAGAAAAATATAACTAATCTTATAATATAAAAATTAATAGCAAGAAAAATAAATTAGAAATGAAAAAGAGAAAAAAGTTTTAATATATTAATAAGACATCTTTAAGAAAAGTTTTTCCAAATTACAAGATAATTTCCCAAGTCCATAGAATATTATAGGTAGTAAATCAGAAAGGTTTTTTATTATGAAATGAAATTTTAAAAAGCAGTAATTATTAACATTACGATTGAGTTAAAGCTATTAAAAAATTTTTGCCCATGGTTGTCATAATATATAATTATCTGACATATGTTATAAGAAGCCTAGTTTTAAAATTCAAAACATGTCAATGATTGGGAATTACTTTATAAAGTCTATACTATAATTCCTATCTTAGTGTAGCTTAAATATACAGGGATTACTTTTATATATAACCACCTTCTTAAATTATTTGTACTCTTAACCTAACAGTATATTTATTTGGTCTACAGTTTACAAAAAGCAAGTAGAATCATGGATTGTTATATATGAAATTAAAATTTTTCTGACTATTGCGACTTTGTACACTTTTGTATGTAATATCTATGGCACACTGGATTTTAAATAAATAAGAAATCTCTATTATTAGTCACATTTTGAAACACGTATTAATAATATTATTTCTTTCTATTAAGTTTGAATAGGGTCTCTTAGTTTTTGTAAATATTTCGAAAAATACAAATATTTTTCGTTCACGCGGTCCGAAGTTGAAACGAACAATATTTAAGAGTTTAATTTTTCGGACCGCGACTATACGAAAAATAAAATCGCTCAAAACTATC
>JABUQX010090254.1:0-30231 GCA_015478945.1 Trachelipus rathkii | reverse complement strand
TATATATATACTATAGATATTCGGTACGTATATATATATATATTATATATATATACATATACAGTATTATAATGATATATATAGTATATAGTAACGGTGTATATATATATACATACGATATATATATATATATATATATATTATATATATTATATAGATATATCTATATATTATGATAGTATGTATGAACGCTGCACATATATTTGTAGAAACATACGTTTCTTCTTTTATATGTAATGGACTTGCGTCATAAACAATTTTAAGTCTACTTACAGAAGGGTGGTGAGCGTATAGGGTAGTTTTTCATGTATAAGGATCTCGGGGCCCTGGTGAAGAATATCTAGGTATGAAACGGATGAGTGCCTACCTTGACCTTTTCCATATTTTGATTATCCACCATGCAGAAGTAGCAGTCATCCATAGTGTTCATTTGCCTCCTCTCCATGATTCTAGGGAGATAGCCAAAGGCACTGCTTTTCTTGTTCCTCTTAGCTATCCTTCTAGGGTTGTTTACCAACTTCACATATAATGAGGTTGCCTCAGTGCATATAATATGAGGTGCCCAGTGCTTTATCTTAGTAGAGCCTGTACGCTATCCAATATTGGTAACACCTCAGCAAATTTGGTGCGAAATGTTGCTTAGAACTAACATAAAATCCACACACATAACAAAATGAATCTGCCAACGTTTTACACGTGCTACTTGCCAATTTTATAAATGTTTAATTATAGTGTCATTATAAATATTTCTCGAAATTATAAGATATTTAGAGCATTTGGTCACCTCAATTGTATGATATCATTATAGTTATATATAGATATTATATATATATACTATATAATATATATATATACTATAATATATACTGTACTTATCATATGTTCTTAAGGCATGCAATCCCATATCAAACATTAATGGCAACTGTACTTGTTACTTCATCGCGATTGCGGCGGTAACGGACCCTAGCAAAATGACGAAGAGGCCAATAATTACTTTATGCGTTACGTAACATAAAAACGATCGATGCTAGAGAAAAACTAAAAACATTTTGGTCTTCTGCACAAAATCTGGTATAAAAAGAATGAAAAATCCGAAGAACAAAAAATTTTTTTTTAGATTCAATAATAAACTCTAGTTTCGATAATTTAAAGGTTCTTAATAAGGAATTCCTTAGACTAGCTTGAAATCCCACAAGAATTGCAACTCGACGTGAAGCCACTTCTAGAATGCAATTTAAATAGCATAACCGAGGAGCTTGCTCTAGGGGACAAAAAAAGAAAAAGATCTCACAGGAGTGGAAGCGCGCCTTATTAGCAACCTCTGCAAACAGCACTGATAGTGACCGATGGTGGCTTTTCAGCAAATAAAAACCTACTGAAGATGAAGATGATTTGGATATGTTTTAGACTTTGATAAGTTCATGGCCGAATTTGCATTGAGCATCTCTTGTCACTTCAAGAGAGAATTCACCCAAAGACACCTCGCCGAAAAAATTAAGCGTTCAGCAACAAATAATTCAAATTGCAGTCTGTGAAAGAGGAGACAGGCTCTACCGAAGAACATGAGTGATGCCTGCCATACAGAAGAGAATCCTCTTTGATGGTGTGGCACTGAAAATGGGCCAAGGTTTCCATTATGATCAGTGCTTGCAAGCAAATATTTATCAGCCCCTTCCTCATCAGTCGAGAGCGAGCGTATTATTAGTGTAGGTGGGACAGGAATGTAAACACCCCAAAAAAGGAACAGGCTCTCGCCAGTTACTAGCGAGCTTAATGTGTTTGCATCACAATTTGAGAAGTATTTGCAATGTTTGAGTGTATTGAAATGAATTCATCTTTATCTATAAACGAGCATACTGATTATTATGTCTAGTGAATGAATAAGCGTTTTTCATTCATTTGCCCTTTTTCAGCTGATTGTAATTGACGGTTCTTCTTTCATTATTTGTCATTCTTATAATTGGTAGCTTAGTTTTTAAAGATCGTTTTGTGAAATTGTAATCATATTAATCATAAAAGCTAGTACGCTAAAACACTTTGTTAGATACTTACTGTGAAAATGGCAACCATGGAATAATTTTCTTGAATAAAACACAAACATAAAAAAGTTCTTAATATTAATATTTGCATTTATATTCCTTAAAGATACTATTTTAATTATAAAAATAAATATACTTGGGCACAACCAAATATGAAACAAATGACTAAGTATTTGGTTGTACAGGAATTGCAATCCTGAGTTGCTTAGCACGAGTACCCACCAAATGTTCGTATCTCTGAATTACTGTGTATTTAGATATGCATATTAATTAAAGTATCGGTAATCGGTACTCGGCCTCTTTTCTGGTGATTCGGGTACATCCCTAGTAGAAAGGTGTTTTTGACAGAATGTGTAAACGAACGGTTTAAGTTTTCATACAAAAATTGGTGCTTTGAGAAAATGATTTAAAACCTTATCTGTTGATTCCAGACTGATAGACCAATAGTTTGGTTAATGAAATCAGCATCGACATTCACTAGTAATATAATAATAAATAATAATAATAAAATAATAAATACCTATCAATAATAAATAATACAAAATAGATAACAATACTTAACAATAACAATAACACTAATAAAAATAATAATAATAATCATGATAAATCAATAGATAATAACTAGTAAAATATGAAAAAGCACGAAAAATACATAATATTAAATATAATAATAATAATAATATCAATAATAATGAAAAAATATAATAATAATAATATAGTAATCACCCAGTATACTAATATATTTCAGCTAATCAATAACTAATAATCAAAATAGTAATAATAAGCATTGATAGTAATTGTAATAATAATAACAATGAAATAATAAATATATATACAATAAAACAATTGAAATACATTAAAGTAAAAAAAACAAACTATAACAATAATAATAAAGCAAGCTAAAACAATAAATTGAATAATAATAACTAATAATAATAATAAATAATAATAATAGATAATAAGTAATTAGATGTAAATGGCAATGAGATATGACATTGATCAATGATAAACGATATATTATATTTTATAGTTATTATGGTCTTATTCATTATTATTATTATTATATTATTATATTGATTCATTATTATATTTTATTATTATTATTATTATATTATTATTATGTATAATAAAAATGGTAACGTGTATGAACTCAATGTCAATTCAATAAATAAACGTTCATAATGTATTTTTATATCACTTGCTAATAATAATCAACGCAAAATAACTAATAAATAATAACAATATGATAATATCCATTATTGTTTTTATTCTTTATTTTTTTCTATTATAATTATATTACTTATTATTGATGTTATTATGATTATTATTCTATTATTATTTATATTAATATTATTATTATTAATGTATTGATTAATGAGAAAAGAAAACAAAGATAATGATTCAATGATAATTTAATAATAACAATAATGATCAATAATAATAATAATCAATAATAATAATAATACATATAATAAGAATTAATAATATAATAATAATAATAATAATTAAAATAATTTAATAAGTAATAATAATAATTAAATAATTAAGGAATTACTGCTACTACTCTAGCCTTTACTACTACTATTACTACACTAATAATAATAATAATAATAATAATAATAATAATAATAATAATATAATAATAATAATAATATAATAATAATAATAATAATAATAATAATAATAATAATAATATAAAATACATAATAATAATAATAAAATAAAATAATAATAAAAATAATAAATAATAACAAGAAGTAAAGATTATTATTTCTCATAATAATAATTAATGAATAATAATAATAATAATAATAATAATATAATAATATAATAGATAATAATAATAATATAATATAATAATTAAATAATAGATAGGGCAATAACAATGATCAATGCTTAAAAAAGATGGAGATATAATCAAGAAGTTAATATTGCACATAAATAATACTAATAATTGATAACTAATATATACATAATGAATAATAATAATAATAATAATAATAATAGATCAAATAAATAATAGATAATAATAATAATAATAATAATAATGAATGATATAATGTTAATAATAATAATAATATAATAAAATAATAATGAATAATAATAATAATAAAAGAATAGAATAATAGAAACAATAATAATAATAATAACTGGAATAGATAATAATAATAATAAAATAATAATATATAAATGAATAAATACATAAATAATAATGATAATAATAATAATAACAATAATATAATATATTTGAAATAATTAAATACGTATTGATAATAAATAAATACAATAATAAACTAATAAATGATAATATAAGTAATAATAATAATCATAATACATAATAATATAATACATAATAATAAATAATAATTTATAATAATAATAATAATAATAATATAATATAATAATAGATAATAATAATAATAATAAAAAATAATAAAAAATAATAATAATAATAATAAATAATAATAATAATAATAATAATAATAATAATAATAATAATAATAATAATGAATAATAATAATAATAAAATAATAATAAATAATAATAATAATAATAATAATAATAATAATAATAATAATAATAATATTAATAATACAATTTCTTTAAGGGAGCTTTTGTCGGCAACACCAAATAAAATTCATTTGAATAAATAATAGATGAATAAATAAATTGAGCAATAGGAAAAATTAATAATAAAAATAAGAAAGATTGATTGCTCATATGTAAAAAAAAAAAAAAAAAAAAAAAAAAAAAAAAAAAAAAAAAAAAAAAAAAAAAAAAAAAAGATTTGAAAAATGAGCTGCGAGTTCGCGTCTCTGAAAATTTTAATTTTTGTTGCGAACAATAATTTCCTTACTTTTATTATAGGAATAGTGATGTGACGTCACTGACACTAATTAAGATACAAACTAAAAAAATTTTAAAAAACGCCGGGACCATTATCCTTGCAATTTTACAATTAAAATCAAGCACAAACAGAATTTGCATTCATTTACAAGATGTCAGTTATATATATATCATATATACTATATATATATATATATCAGCATTATATATATATTGATTATATATATATAAGTATATAATATATATATATATAAAATATGCATTTCCAGAACAGTTATTGTTCCATTTTATTTGTATGTTCGCTATATATATATATATATCAGCGGCGCCTCCAGTAACTTTTTACTACTCGGCTCTCTCTCTCTCTCCCTCTTCTCTCTCTCTCTCTCTCTCTCTCCGTCTCTTCTCTCTCTATATATATTATATATATATATATATATATAATATATATATATATAATAATATATATATACTAGTATATATACTATATATATATATATACTATATATGATATATACTACTATATATATATAAATATAATATTATATAATATCAATATAATATATATATTATACTATAACTATACGGTATATATATATATATTGTTAATAATTTATATATATAATATACTATTATATATTTACTATATATATACATATATAATATATATTATGATATATAATATAGTATATAGATATATATATAATATATATACTATACTATATATATATATATTTATATATATTAGTATATATATATATATATACTATATATATATATATTATCATATATATAGTATATATATATATAAATATAAAAAAATATATATATACTAATATATATAATATATATTATTATATAGATATATATATATATATATTATATATACTAAATTTATATACTATATATTATATACTATATATATTATAATATTTTACAGATGCACCACCACTCACGGGCTGGCCCTTTTCAAGGCAGGGCGGGAATATATATACATATTATATACATATAATATATATATATATATATATATATATATGATATATATATATTATTTATACTATATAATATATATATATATATATATTATATATATATAGGATAATATATATTATATACTATTATATATATATATGTAATATAATTATATATATATATCACTTTACGAATCATTATATACGACCTAATTCATATATATATACCTTGTACATGTTATATATATATACTATATAATATATATATATATATATATATATATATATAATAGTATATACATTATATATAGTAGTAATAATAATAATAATAAGAATAATATATAATAATAATAATAATATAATAATCCAATCAATTTCAACTCTAAAAGCAATATCATAAAACATAAATAATAAATCGCATAATAACATTCATATCATAAGTGACAAATAATAAGATAATCTAATCATCTAATAATTGATAATAACCATGCACATTAAGAAGAATCTACTATATTTGACTGTAACATTTCCGATTTAATATTATAATATATATCACCATAATAATTATGATAAAACATACATCAGAAAAAACTATATTAGAATACTAATAATACCTCATAATCAATTACATCAACTTACATAATAATAATCAATAATAATAATTCATATACATAATACACTGAGATTAAGGGACTTCACTGTAATTAGATTAATATTGAAACTCTTGTGTCTCAATATCTAAAAATGTAGACCACGAGACGCCAAAGTCAACAGCACAATTCGCTGTTAACTCATCACTATTCCTTCATTAGCCTAAATTCGCACACACAACACACACACCAATCTCCGCTATTCCAATTGAGCATGAACAGTCACCTATTTAATAATGGATGAAAAATATCAAGTTATATAATCACATTGATCTCCTATATTTTTTTTATTTTCAACTTTAACATAATCTTTTTTAATTTATTATGTAATATATTTTCATTCATTTAACCAATTTCTGTTTTTAAAAACAAATAAAATGAAATAATTTATGCATTCATTCTTTCATTGCTACAATGATATTAAGATCTGATACGTCTTCATAATGATGTAAGTATATATAATAATATATTATTAATATTTATAATAATATTAATGTATAAATAATAATACTATAATTAATTAATATAATTAAAATATTAATATAAATATATATATAATATATAATAATATATATTAATATATATATATATATTAATATAGTATATATAATATTATAATATATATATATTAATATTAAATATATTATATTAAACTATTAATATATATAATATAGTATATAATAATATTCTATATATAAATGATATCATATAATATAAAATTATTAATACCTATATAATATATATTATATATATATTTCACATAATATATATATTATAATATATTAATTATATAATATTATATATATTAATATAAACTACTCACTAACCTATATTTATTAATGGCGGATATTTGGTTTTGTGTATAATAATGATGAATCGTGGAAAGTAAGTGATGTTATGTAAGGATTGGTAGAGAGATTTTACAGGGTGAGTTACTGTTATATATATATATAGTATATATAAAAGAGGTAGGGTTTTGTAAATAATATAATATAACTAGTAGTAATACTACATGTTAGTATTATATAGGTTTGAGCCGTATCTTATATAGTTCGTAGACGACATACCTCTCACGGTATGTGAAAGTTATTGATATATATATATGAGTGAGTCTAGCTGGAACCAGTGATGTCTAGAGTGAATTTTAAAATACTTATTAAGGATATATAGTTATGTAGTAAATAAATAAATAGGATAAGATAAGTTGAGTGGATATATATACTGAGAAGGTGGTCTAGGTAGCATATTCATTAACTTCGTGTGATCTGTTAAAAGACTAAGTCTCCAAGTGTCATAATAGCGCTATGGGATTTTACTAATTGAGGGTATGTTTGTTAACCTGTGTATTGTCATATTAGTAGTAGCATCGATCTCACCGGTGTATTGTTTGGCTCCATGAGACTGTGAACTAAGGGACGTGCTCAAGTGCACCCGGGAAACAGAGCAGCAAAATATAGTAGAAGTAAAAATATGGTCACATATAGACAGCGAAGCTTCGAAAAGATAAAGCCGCTAGAGCTCTCTAGCTCCCCCTGAATATGGCCAGATAAGCTGATGACTCGTCACCGTTATCGTCTAATGGCCATGAAATAAGAGGCTACCCGTAAGTCTGTTCTCTCGGCGACCAGCTGACGGAGCCGAATACACGCATATAGCATAGTATGCTCAGTGTACGGTATAGCATCCCTTTGGGTCAGGTGGCTCCAAACCACTTACCCCCTAGCACAAACCCACTGCACATTCGGAGTCTATGTATGCCATCGTTTCCTGTCTCGTACCTCTGCCAAAGTCAGCAATATGGATCATCATACCTCATGACCCAAGCATTCCTGCTTAATGATTCAATCCACTATTTGTCTTCTCGGTCTCCCAGCGCGATTCGATGTCAACGGAGCAACATCAGAACTCGACATAAATAAATCCGCTAGTGTATCCTACACGCGACTGAGTTATATAAGCAGTCGTCTGTTCCACATGACCAAACCATTACTTCACATACGTTCATTTATGTCTTCATGTACCCCTTTTTATTATGTATACACCCACTGAGCGAATCTTCGGGTAACTCACATGACGTTCCCATGCGTCATTTTATTCAATTCTTCTCAATAACACGATACTATGCCACATAAGAGTTTCTCATTGACTGATCACAGTGAAGTTAATCATAATATACCTCTTAATTCCACACTAGATGCTTCACTACTAGCGAATAACACAGGTAACAACATACCCTCCATGTAAAACCTAGCGCATTGCACTCTACTTAGTCCTTTCCATTCACCAACATCTTAACTGCACCAGCCACGCTTCCTGTCATTCACAACCTTATCCGTTCCTTTTTTATCCAAATATTATCCTAAATATTTAAAACTTCAGACACTGGTGTCCAGCTGCCTCATCATCTAAACGATAACTTCACACGAGGACTTCCCACGTCACTAACCAATCTCACCTTACTCTGTATCTACGTTTAATTCAAACCCCTCCTTTTCACACCCTGCCAAATCTCTACCAATCCTCCCAACTCTCTTCAGATTCACCACACAAAACCGCAAATCATCCGCATATAATAGGTAGGGCAAATATATATATCACTATTACATTGTACCTATATATATTATATGAGTGAGTAAAGTTATATATAGTATAGGAGGGTACTATATGGATGTGAGTAGTTAACATTATAGGATATATATATAATAATATATAATATATATATATATATATATATACCGATATTTAGTAAGCATATATATATATATATATATATATATAGTATATAGTATATAATAAATATATATACTTACTTATATATATATATATATATATATACTATATATACTATATATATATAATATAACCTATATATATATAATACGATAAATACTTATAATATATATATAGTATACTATATATATACTATATTATATAAATTAAGATGATAAGTGTCATTACTATATATATATATATAATTATAATATATACATTACACTTATTATGATAGTATATGATATATAGTATATAGTATACCTATGATGACTCCCATAGTTTGATATCAGTTACTCATATAATGCAGTTAGCTAGCAGTCAGCACCACTGACTCATCTTCTGTTCTTAACACTATCACAATTGCTGTAGAACTCCGTCATTCTAAGTCCTAAACCAACTTCAATTATATGCGACGATACTTACAGTAGTGACCGTTACTCATATATATACTATATAGTATATATATATATATAATAATATTATTATTATATATATATATATATATATATAGTATATATATAGCATTAAATTAAAATAGGACAAGTTCAATAATATATATATATATATATATATATATATACTAATCACTATAATATATATATAAATATATACTATATACTATATATATATAGTAGTTATATATATACATATATATATTATATCATAATCAGTGGTGGAGAAAAAAACATCAAAAAGGCGAATTCCCATTAAGCATAATTTTTTTATAATTAAAAAAAGGAATATATATAATATATATATTATATATATATATTAGTACATATTATATATATACTGATAGTATATCATATATATATATATATATATATACTATATAACTATCGTTATCCCTGCGCGAACCCTGGCAAGGGACACATTCGTGGGGTCAGGCGGGGGGACCATGCGTGCGACGCCACGAGGGCGCACCGCCTCTCTCCTAGCGAATGACTCCGGGCGCATCAACTATTCTATATATAGTATATATACATATATATAATATATATATGATAACTTACTGGTGTAAGAAGCACGGTATTCTGATTTACACACTTGGAAGGACAGAGTTTGACTGACAAGGATTTATTTTGAAGAATTTGACAAAGTTTGGAAAGCCCTCCTTCTTTATTCAAGTTGCCAACTATGGGTTTTTTAACATTTTAATGCATTATCATTCTTAAGTATAATAATTATTATGTTATTATTCTATAAGAAAAGAAAATTCTATTTTAAAAACCAATTGATCTTACAAGAGTAGAGGTTTATCAAGAGGTTGCCTCAAAATCAAGTAAATACACATAATTTATGAATCTTTTGTAGAAATAAAAATATTCCTGTAATTTGCTCCACCCATTTTTGCTAATTGTTCCGCCTACTTTTTATTTTGACAGCCAATCAAATATTCAAACATTTTAATATAATCACTCTGTCTTTAAAATAATAAAAAATCTCCCTTCTATTTTACGGGTTTTTGAATTATTTGTTTGTTTTTTTTCTAATGTTTTTTTTTACTTCTTTCTAAGGATTTTGAATGAAATAAAATCTTTTATTTTCTTTTTTATTCACTTTTCATCCTATTCACTATTTTAAAATAGAGCTCATTACATAATATATTAAATGCGTAATAATAATAATAATAATAATAATAATAATAATAATAATAATAATAATAATAATAATAATAATAATAATAATAATAATAATAATAATAATAATAATAATAATAATAATAATAATAATAATAATAATAATAATAATAATATAATTATAATAATAATTATATTAATAATAAATAATACGACACACACACACACATTATTAATAATAATACACACACATAACAATAATAAAAATCATCCTGACTATATTATCATCATAATATTACATATTATTATTATTATTATTATTATTATTATTATTATTATTATTATTATTATTATTATTATTATTATTATTATTATTATTATTATTATTATTATTATTATTATTATTATTATTATTATTATTATTATTATTATCATGAACTCTGGAACTGTTGGAAGTTATTCTGGCTTCAAAGTTTTTGTGGTTCTATCGTGGATGCATCTTCAAATTTTATTTTTGAGAATTTTGCTTGGATTCGCAAGTGGTCATGAATTGAGTGAGTCATGACTATGGTGAAACTAAAGTAAAAGCAAAAATATGTTAATAACCGTATTAAAAATTTTATTATTCTTTTAAATAATTTAAAGGTTAAATATAAACTAAAATTACGTTACACTATGTCAGCACGGAAAAAAAATCCTTTTGATATGAAAATAAGAAATATTTCTAATAAAAATGTGTTGAAAAATTACAATTTTGGTTCATGGACAATCAGGTTTGTCTAGAAACTTAAGTGAAAGGATTACATTCCCTTTAGGTAGCCGTCCATCTGAATCAAAGAATTTTCTTTTCTTAATTATATCATTAGTAATGTTCTTGATCATATATATATATATATATATATATATATATATATATATATATATATATATATATATATATATTATATATATATATATATATATATATATATATATATATATATATATATATATATATATATATATATATATATATAGTTATGCTAATGATTGTAATGAACTTTTAGAGATTACTGGTTATTCTAGTTTTGACAGTGTTGATATTACTAAGTATCTCTTGTGCTCCCCTTTGTAATAAGACTATAGAAGATCCTATTGAAAAAGCCATGATTTACTGGATTAAAATTGAAAAAACTGCATGCATTACTGATGATATTGCATTTTTAGCATCTAATGTAAATAAATGAAACGCACCATTATTGGCTGACAATCTCAACTAGTTTGTACCTTAAGGTTTAAAGGGAGAATACCTAAATGTGCTTACTTTAATTATGACATATATATAATACTATTTTAATATCAAGGTTTCATTAATTTTACAACTTTGTATATTAAGAATTGTCATCAAATAGTACAACATCTCTGTGTTGAGTGTTGACTCTACTTAAAAAAATGAATGTACTAGCAATAATAAGAAAATGTTTATTATAATATTCCCATATCTTAACATTAAAGCTATTCACATTGATATGGGCGTACAAAAATTTTTAGCAGCTTTTCAACTCTTTTGTTTTTAATATTCTATACCAGATTATATTTGCACTCAATGCACGAACATTTGACAAGAGTGGTAATATCTTAACTAAGGCAATAGGGGTCAATGAATTTGTTAAAGAGTTAACTGCAAATATTATAAACATGTCAAAATACCCTTATACTTCAGCTGGTGGGGTTCTTTTTGGGAACGCTAGATATAAACTATGAAATTCTGTTTGCATAAAGTGATTGGTATGTTAAAGTTAAGATATTTTAAACTTTTGACCACTTTGTCATTCTCGAACATTCACGTATAGATCAGGGTATATGATGCTTTAGAAATCACAACCCTTAATTTCTTTATAAGATTCAATTGCAACTTCTTTAATTTTAAGGAATAATGATGAAAATATGTGGAAAGAGGATAATCAAATTACTTTAGAACAAACATTTACCAATCAAGAAAAAATATATAATAATATATATATAAAATATATATAAAAGATAATGAGGAGTATATTTTAAGTTTTAGAGTGACTAATACTAGGCAATTTGAAATTGAAACCACATGGAAAAATAAAATTAAGGTTAATGATTTGTGTTAATCAAATCAGTTGCTAAATTAAGTCCCTTTTGGCTAACTGGTAGAGTTATATTGAATTGGTGATTAATCATGACAGTAAAATCAGAAATATAAAAAGTTAATGTGATTTAAACCCTTTGGAATTATCTATTTCTAATATAGTATAAGGTGCCTCAAAAAAACACAAAGAAAACATCCAAATGTTTGTAAAGAGTTCAAATGTGAAAGCTCTCTGCCTTGTACTATAATATAACAAATGAGTAGCAGATTATGCAATTTTTTCTATATTTGTTATTTATATGAGAAAAAAAAAGCATTATACATCGTGGAAATTTAGGTGGGTGATTTGTCATTTTGCAAAAAAATAATTACAACTGTTTCTATATAAAATCATTTGCTTAAAGCTTAGTGGGGAGTAGTAAAATTAGTGGTAACTCTCGAGGCTTCTGCATGGGTAACCTTTTCTGTTTTCGATTCTTAGCTATTTATCAACTCAGATTAGCCACTTCAAGAAGTCAACTTAAAACCTCTTATGAAAATATGTCATAAAGATTTTGACCAAAAAATTGAAAATATTGAAGAAATCGTAAGTGAAAATTAGAAAATTATTATTTTAAATTATTTTTTAAATTTTATATTGAGTACTGGATAGAATTTATACAAATACGAGAATTCATTTTCTTTGAAGATTGAAAAGCTAATTCTTCATAATTTGGAGAGCCAAATTCTGCGAGATTTGCTTTAACCTCATAAGAGTCGATGGTTGCCTGGTGTTGGAGACATCCTATATAACCATCATATTTTGATTCACACTCACAAGCAAATTAAGCAAAGCCTTGAGAACAACTTTTACACCAATATAATATATATATAATATAGTGATATAATATAATATGATAGGTGGATATAAATCAACCAGCAATTTAAAGTGCGCGCGTGCGGCGTAAGAAATAGCTTCATTTTGCTTATCAGGCAAACGTAACACGTCAGAAAAATCACGTAAAACTATATGTTGGCTCAATTTGAAGTGAATAGTGTGAGTCCATAGAATGATGTTTTTATCTATATTATATGAAGTGAGAAATCACAGTTATTCAAGGAAAAAAAGTATTGTCTTACAATTGGTTTGCAGTAGATTTCGGCGTAAAACCCATATTCAAAGTACGTCAACCCCCCAATAAGTTGGGTAAGTAAATTACCCCTCCGTTAAAAGTTAAACTACGAACATAACATACATACAGTGAGTGTAAAGTTTGTAAAATCAGGAAATAGCATGATATCAGGCTGGTATAGAAACTTGTGTAAAAATAATATATCACAATTAGGTTTTAGATGGCTATGAATCCTTTCGAATTGATGTTAAAATTATGATATCTTCATACTGACAACAATAAATCCGACTTTCCTGATGGCATATAAACTAAAATTCTGAGGGAAGGTGGTAGTACCATTAGTCCAGTATTACAGTATTGTACACATGTTTGGTCAATGTAAGATATACATATGCTGGAGAGAAAGAATGCAACATAGAGCAACTAGGATGATTTCTGGCTTTGAGGGTAAGAACTATGAGGAAATGCTGAAGGAGCTAGGAATGTTTTCTGTAGAAAGGCAATTTCCTAAAAGGGGACATGATACAAGTCTCCAAAATATTTACATTTCTTGATAATGCAGAGTCCAATAAATATTTTGTAGTAGATCAGGGAGACCAGGGAACATAAGAAAATTAAGAAGAGGCATGACATCTTCATTTAATTAAGAAAACACTCATTCAGTAATATATGGTAGTTAATTTTGGGAATGGTTTGCCACAGGAGGTTGTTGAGTGTGACTCACTTGCAGCATTTAAAAGAGGATTGAATAGATATATGGATAGTTTGTGTATCATTTAGTGTATTATGACTGAACCAAATCATCTGGTATTTAGCTAGTAATTATAGGTTAAGCTGCATGTTATAACTATGATAATAGAATTATTACATGCTTCTAGTGTGGTTAGCATGTACATTGACAAGTCCTAGGGTGTTGTGTGGGGTTTTGCATTTTTGGTGGTTGGGCCAATCAATTTCAGTTTGGCTGGGACTGGCTTCTTACGGTCTTTATATTTTATGTTTCCATGTTCTAGTATCAGCATATGATTTAGGTTAATATTTAAATAAAGATAGATTTCTTACTTCCCATGAGCTATCAGAAAAAAAGGTAGTGAAGAAGATTTTGGAAACTATAAGAAATTAAGTTTAACATCATTTGAAGTAAAAATTTTGAAAAAAATTCTGAAACTTCAAAACGTAACATTTCACATAAATGTACAATAATATACTGGTTGACTGAACATGGTTTTAGGAAAGGTGGATCTTGCCAGACAAACCTTTCAGAGTTTATAAAATATATTACAGATTGTGTTGGCATGAGGTAGCAGTTGATATTATTTAGATTTCGGTAAGGCATTTGACAAATTCAGAAAAACCTACGCTAAAAGACTTTTTATTACATAATAAAATTCTAACATCAAATATATAAAAAATAAATTTACTTACATTCTAAATTTTCAGTTTGTGATGGAGTTTTGCTACTTTTATCAAATCCAGGGAAACTGACTGGTGTGGCAGTTTGAAAAAGAATACCAATACTGTTACAAAGATTTTCAGCTTGCTATAAAAAGACAAAAATTACAATGTGAAAGAGCTTTAATTATTCTTAAAAGGCAATGTCACTGCTGTTTTAGCAGTAACCAAGTAATTACCATCCTAAGGTGCAAATGAAAATACAATAAAAGATAATTGAGTCTAGGAGAATAGACGCATATTTTCTTCTTTTGTAAATAAATATCAACAAAAAGGGATTTTTGTAAATAAATCAAATTTTATTAAAATTATAATCAAATATTATCTACATGCATTGGTATGCATTTATATATATTGTTTCTTAACATAGTGAGAAACAATTGAATAGCATCGGCCAATCTGTGTCTCACAAAGGAGGGCGTGTAGTGATGTCATATTTTTACTATCTGTATCTTCTTCAATTTTTTCCCATAGGAAATTAATTAAAAAATACAGGAACTTTAACCTACTGTAACTTCTTTATTAAATGTGATGACTCAATGTTATTACTAAAGTTCTCACATTCCCTTCGTTACTCTTGTTCGAGGCTTAATAAGTGCTCCTTGATGTCTTGTTTAACCTCTTCTGCAAGTCTATCTCGACCTTTACATATCTCTCCTATATAAATTTCCACTACTATCTTTATTATAATCCTCTACCTTATCAAAAGCACATCTACTGCAAATTGCATAAAAACAAGGTTCAGCTATAATCAATTCAGCTATATTGATTAATATTACAGCTCAGAGGAAACCAAGCATATCCTATAAATTAATTTAAACCATAGCATATGCTGTTCAAATTACTAGTAGAAATGGCTTTGTAAATTAATCTGTCCAATGATAATGAAACCTAACTCGATAGATCTTAGATCAACAAAACTTGAAAGTAGTATGAGAACCTTCTTATGATAATGGAAATTTATGTCACAATTGAATGCCTAATCCCATCATATCCATATAACAAAATTTTCATACGTCTCGTTCGCATATCATGTTATCAGTTTACTGTCTGCTGTACCTATCTTAGTTATCTATATAACTTATTACATATCTTAGTTGTGGCCAGGTGAGTGTGGAGTTGAATGATGAGGGTAGTTATATAGTTGATTTATATATATATGTGTGTGAGTATATTTTAATTTATACAAAAGACTATTTCCTAGACATATATAAAGCTATCAAGATATATATATATATATAAATATATATAATATATATAGTTTTTATAATATATTATATTTATGGCCATGACATCCTCGTATAGAGCCCTTATTTGTCATGCCTAAGTCGTTACAAACAATAACAAGCTACAGTGAAAATAAATACGTTATCTATGTATGATCATATTTGGATGCTATTACCGATGAGGAAGAACACTTAATACTCTCTTTTTTATATATCCTCATAGTATTTATTCAAGAAGCAACCATAACACTATTGGTTTGCCCTATGTTTATGCGTGTATAATCTTAGGGTCTGGGCAAGTCTAGTCGTTCTGCTATGATACCTTGTCATTCCATCCGTAGTAATATCTATTGAGCTAAGTGTGGTTACCAAATCAGTTTGTTTTGTTTATGTTGTCTGGGGAAGAATGTGTATTTTCTGTGTTTATGTTCCTTTGTTTATTGTTCGAGCCGACGGATGGTAAGCAGATGTGTATCGCGGTAGCCTGATATGTAACCCCGAGCGCTGTCCATCTTGTTGTTTACCGTGGGGTATGCCTTTAGCTTGATAAGATAAAAAAGAAATTTCAAGATCATTGGCTCACCTTGCGGGCTTCCCTTCGGAAACTCGAGCTCCTTTCGTATTGTCAAAAACTGTTAATTATTTATTATCAAGGCCAACAGTTTAAAATTTTAAATTTTTTACAAGCGTTATTTTTTTATTTGTTTTATTCATGGGTAAAAATGGTCTGCCTGTATTAATAAAATATTATTTATTTTCCTGTAGCTCTTATAGTTTTTAGTTACATGAAGTGTCTTTCGGACTGCTTGACCATATATATATATTATATTATATATATATACCTATACTATATATACTAATATATATATAATAAATATATATATATATATATATATATATATTATATAGTATAATGATATAATAATATATATTATTATAATATATTAAAATTATATGTTAATATATATATGAATTGATTTAGTGTAATATTAGGTATATATATATCAAGAGCTGGGCCGCGCCTATAATTTCTTTTGAGTGCGCCTTGCCGCGGCTATCGCGACCTATATCGACGCACAAGATTTGCCTATAGGTTTGCGAGGCTTAGGCGCCCCCTCATGCGCCTAATATTTTCTGCTTCCACCCAATCACACTCCGCGCCTAGCGCCATGCGCCTTGCCCATACGCGCCTCTTGCGCCCCTCACTCATTTTCGCCGGCTGGCTTATTTCTAAACCTTTCATTTGTCAGATATTGTAGATACTTCTTAGTTGCATTAGTAAAAGCAGCCTTTTAATTAAGGAAGAAAACACACTTATTAATTTGTAATTAAAAACACCGTAAACTAATATCTACACGTTTTCTTCCTCCTCCATGCCATGTGTTTCCCCAGGAGGTTCAGCTCGAGCGCTGTTTCAGAAGTTGAAAATCTTCAGAGCCATATGTTGCCTAATTTATTTGCTTAGTAAAGAGAATAATAAAACTCACATCATGTAATATTAATTAATTATAATATATATATATAGTAATATATAATATATATACTATCTACTTATATATATTATAGTGTATATGTATATATATATAAATATATATATATATAATATTATATATATTATATTATACCTATTATATTATATATTATAAGTATTATAGTGATATGATATTATATATATATATATATATATTTATATATATTTATTATATATGTTTTACACTGGTTTTTAGAATGATACAAAGTTCCCAAAGTCTTCTTAAGTTCGAGACTCTTTAACCCAGGTTAAAAAAAAATGCTAAGTTTCCTGTTCCATAAGGCGCCTGGCCTATAGCGCACAGAATTGCCTTGTGACGCCTTTGCTAGTCCGCCTTTTTCATAAAATTGTTGCGCCTATGCGCCTTCTGCGCCTACGGATTGATAGTCGAAAATAGGCCATAGAAGCGCATAGGCGCCAACTTGGTCCTGGTTGTCGCAACGCGCACCAGCTCTTCATATATATAATAATATATATATATTTGATTTATATATATATATATATAATATATAGTAATGCCATATACACTTCACTCTTAAATATAATATACTATAATATATATATTATATATAGTATTACTGTAGATACTAAATCTATATATACTATATAAATCTCATATATTATATATATATATATTTAATATATTAGTATATATATATAATATATATATAATAGATATATTATATATATATTATATATATATATATATTATATTAGTTAATAATTGATATATATATATATATATATTATATATAATATTATAGTGTGAGTTATATATATACGATATATATATGTGGAAAAGAATATATATATGTATTGTATATTATATATATATATATATATATATATATAGATGAATATAACTATAATATATTTATATAAAAAAAAAAAATTTAATTATATTTAAGGTATTGTAGAATTTTGTGATTTTTTCTTTTTGTTAATAATATTTTTTCTTTTTTTATATAAATTTTATATAATTTTACTCATAATTTCACATATTAAGTTGCAATAATATACTATATATATATATATTATAAGTTAAGTTGTTTATATATATATATTGTATAGGATAATTTTTATTGCAAATAGTAATCCACTGAAGCGATTCTTATAATATCATTGAAAATTCTTATTAAAAGTATCTAAGTTTACGACTGAAAGAAAAATATATAGATTTAATATTTATATGAACATACTATCTTTAGAACAATGACAACTATATAGTATATATATATATATAAATTATATATATTAATTATACTATATGTTATAAAATATATTAATATATACTATATATATACTTATATATTATATAATATAAAGTTTTAGTGATATATAGTATTGGTGATTAGTAGGTATTATAGTATATATTATATAGTATATATATATATATAGAGAGAGAGAGAGAGATGAGAGAGAGAGAGAAGAGAGAGAGATGGATTGATGATGAGAGAGAGAGAGAGATAATAGCTCATTACAAGTCGTAATTACCTACTTTGGAGATATCGAAAATTAGTTAATATCTATTTCCAGTCTTTACTATCCTTAAGCCCTTCTATAACTAGTAGACAAAATTCTTACAAGAGATATACCAAAAAGCTTTTGAAACACGAAATAAGAATAGTTTCAAAAGAAGTATAATGAAAAGTACGTGTAATGTACATATGTCCTCATGCGCAAAGTCCAACGTTATGGTGTCTATGGGTGATAAAATACGTGAGAGAGTCAATAAACTCATCTATTTACACTAGCCCAACTCCATACGAGCTAGTCGCTATTAATCACCTTATTCTGTATTATCTATACAGATTCATCTCCCTGTACTATGTATTATTTAAAATTGATATTTAGGTATAGGTAATATAATAGGTTATTTTTACCTGGTATAATTCAATATATAAAGAAGTATATATATTATATAATATTTATCCTTATATTAATTTAACAGTTTAATCCCGTTCATATATAACATAGTATACCGTATATATAACACTTATACATAATATCTATACTATACTATATCATTAGTATAACTGTGTTGGTTTCCATCATTGTTTTGATATGATGACCTTTTTATATTGATTACCTATTCCACAAATTAAATGCAGAGAATAAAATAGATTGTATCCTGGCTTTAAGGACAGATTTTATCCATATAGCATGTAATTGATCGCTATGTATCAATATTTTTAATAGGATAAAGATAAACAGTTATTTCCTCAAAATTTAAATTATTTCTATATTCGAAATACCAATTGTTAAGTGTTAAGATACCACCCGCAATTTCCGTCACCGCCTCATTTCTTGAATATAGATGTCGATATTAAAAAATATCGTATTAAACTAAATGTATATATGACCAATATAAAAGCGCTAAAACAATTATAAAATACAAGTAAAATTATAGCTTCTAACTTCACTTAGCATAACCTATATATTTATTTAACTTAATGTTATTTTATAATATATATATTAGTTAATAATTTAAGAATTTTATTGTGTGTTATTTTTTAATTGTAGTTTGTATAAAATTTTTTTACCAATTTTATTGTAATTTATATATAATATAAATATATATTATTATATATATTATTATTAATTTATTATATTAATTAGATACTAAGGAAAAGTATTATAATATACGATGTGTAAATAAGTTTTATTTTGTCGAGATTCTACATGAAATCACTTTAAAAGTGACTCATATATGCCCATATTTTTACGATAATTTCTTATATTATGACTCCCCTTATATAGTAGACCTAAGAATAAGCACTATTCTATTGGACTTCAAATATTATAAAAATTAACTTTATCCAGAATATATATAGGTATAAATTTGATGTTATATATGAATTTACTAATACATAAATATTAATTATTTAAATTTAAATTAATTTAATTTATATTTAAAATATTATTATTTATTATCTTTAATTAAACATAATTTATATTTTAATATTATAATAATTAATATTAATTTTTAATTAATATTATTACAGTTGGATTTGACATTTAATTTCCAAGTAATTATATTTTATTTTTATTCGTTCACTGCATTTTATTATCATGGTGATTAAGTATTTTCAATTAATTGACTGATTAAATTAATAAATTGTGGATTAAATTTATATTATTATTAATAATTATAAATTTAAAATTTATAATAAATATATATATATTATGTATAATTATATATATATATATAATATATATATGTTATAAATTATTAATTATAGTATATTTCACTATATAATATATCATCTCACCTCACTAATTTTACTCAATTATGTCCATATGTAATAAAAATATATTCCTATTATGTATATGAATTTTATGCTTCATACATTTATTTTCTGAAATGGGAAAGGACCGAAATAATATAAAAATTTCTAAAAGGAAGCAAAAATGTTGCATAGAATGGAATAAGATATCATATTTATATATAAATTACCTTTAGAATGATCATTCTGTGAGTCTCTCTACTATTTGATTCCTCTATACTTAATCGTTCGGGCATGAGAGTGAAACAAATAAATCCGACCCCATTAAAGTTTACTTTCCCAAACCCTATTTGATTTTTTTCCCAAGACTACACAGTCTTCGAAGTTTTGGAAAAAATATGTTCAATTACAAGTGTATATTAGTAAGGATTATGTAAGTTCCTATCTATCAAATTCTCCTCTTCTATCGCATTCATCTCTCCTTTCTGCCACCTTCCCTCCTAATTATAATTCACCTTTCCTTTTCTATTATTCCTTTAGGTATTTTTAAAAGTATAATTAGGTATCGTAATATATTTTAGTTAATTATTATCTCAAGTATTTAGCAACAAGTTTATTGTAAATTTGGAACCATTCCTGTGTACTGACGAACAAATAAATGGCGCTAGTCCTTCTATTGCGTTTTCTGGGAAACAGATCATGATGCTGTGATACGCCATATATTCATTAAACTTCCATCCCAAAATCACAACTTTCAGTTCTTGGTTTTCTTATATCTCGGTTCAAAATTGGCCTGAAGCAGCTATAAGAAAATTTAAAGTTCTATCATCCAAGATCTATATTTCATTGATAAAAAGGTGTATTAGCACAATCTTTATCTCAGTCTTCAACCCTTACAAAAGCACCTATAATACACCGTGTTTCTGAGCCTATGGCAAATTGCCAACGGGAGAAAGAAATATATTCTTTTATTGATATCATTGTAAAACCTCTCTCTTAATGGCTGAATTAAAATCACCTACAAATTGGAGTGGACGGTAGTAAAGAAATGGGTCGCCCATGCTTACCAATAACTTAAGTTTTGTGTCCAAGAGAGTCCCAAGTAAGAAAAAGATTTAGTTTTAGAACGATGATGTGTTTGGTTGAAGAATAATTTTTGGTGAACTTGTTAATTTCATTTGAGTACAGAATTTCGAATATTATCGCATGTCTTTGATTACTCTTTTTACACACTCTCAAACAATCTGCTTGAAATGAAATTGTCTAAATGTTTTTCATGTTATTCTCTGATGGCTTCAAAAAAGCCTGTTAGTTTTTATATTTAAAATTCATTTACGAGATTTAACTTGATATATAATATCTAAAACATTTAATGAATGTATTAAAATAGTAAAAAATTATATTGCATAAAATCCTATTGCTATAATTATTAACGATATAATACCTAAAAATTTTTATTAAAAGTGTCATCTAGAAAATTTTTCGTGGGCGGCGATCTTAGTGCTTGATTCTACTTGCCTCACTGTATATATATATAATATATATATATAATATATAATATAATTATATAAATATACTATTAATTAATATATAATATAATTAATAATATTTAATATATATAATATATAATATATATAATATATAAATATATATATATATATAAATATATTAATATAAATATATAATATATAAATTATAATATAAAATATATATATATATATATATTAATATTGTATTTTTTTATGCCACCGTTTATCCTTTAAAAACTATAAATAGTTCGTTGTTACTCTACAGGAGTTAATCAATGTAAAGCTATCTGTAGTAACATTCACCATCTTGCACAATTCTGTATATAATTTATCTAAATCACTCATTTTCTCTCCTAATCAATGCCGATAACTTATAATCCTTATTCGTTTAAACTCTCTAATTCTAATTTTCAAAGATCAGAAAACCTCAATCGCATATATAATGTCATGACTTTGGAAGGTATGTAATATTTCGGTTATAAAATAGGTAACTAAATCATATCTTTGCTACCGTATATTTCTTAACTGGGACAGAGAAAAACATAAGGTTATTTATCAATGCTTCAAAAACTTCAGTTTCCTTAACTCTCTCTCTCTCTCTCTCTCTCATCTCTCTATAATCTCTCTTCTCTCTCTCGTCTCTCTCTCTCTCTCTCTCTGTCTCTTAACGTCTCTCCTTCTCTCGTCTCTCTTCTCTCGTCTCTCTCTCTCTCTTCTCCCTGTGTTTCCTTTATCTCATATCTTCTATGGATCACGTGATACTTTATCTTTTTATATCGGTTGGATATTCTGAGGCACCTTCGTTATTTCTTTGCACCACCACAGTTGCTTGGTCTTTATAAGGATGTCGTTCTTCCCTGCATGGGTTACATCCCACACATCTGAGGTGGTTCAATTCACAGAGGAGCTCGCTTGCAGCTGGAATATATGCGTTGAGAGATGCTATGGTACTATTATAATTATTCCGTATCCAATTTTACGTCCTAACTTATCTTCGATTGAACATTGAAACTAACGGTACAACCCCGTCGCATCTATTCGTCCTCTAGTCGCGCGTGTTCATATGAGGTGAAGGAACATAGGTCTCCTATTGTCTAATGAGGGGAGACTTTTTCAGGTTAATGGCTGAGGCCTAGGTATCCGAGAGATAGGGATCGAACCCGCGCCCTTGCCATACGACTCTATCGCTCTACCAATTGAGCCACTTTCCTTATACTATCGCTTTTACAAAAGAGACTTTTTTTTTAACTGAGAATCTCACGGCACAACCACCGTCCCTATCATAAGGAGATGTTTCATTTGCGTGACAATCTTTTACAAAGAGTACATAATTCTCATATCTCTATTCCCCTGTGTGTAAACAAATTCTCTAAAGCTAATTGATTGCAAAATCTTTACGTGGTTCTTATAGTGCTAAACTTAGAGAATAAAAGTGTTGGAGTGAAGAAACACTGAGATACAATAACCACCAATTGTCTCGCGAGCACAGAGTATTTTCAACAAAATCAAATCCACGGGGCCGTGATCAGGGTATGTCGGCCTTTAAATTGAATATATATATATAGAATTATATATATATTATATATAGTTATATATATATATATATATCGTTCTATTCAGGAACAGATTTATATATCTACATACAGAATTTGTATAAGGTAATATATGTTGAAAATTTTGTTTTCTTTTCTTTAACTCTGAAAAATCTCATTGAATTAGTGTTTTGTGGTCTAATTTTGAAATTTTATTGAACTTTCGATTAGAGCTGATAAAGAAAGTACTTGTTATGTTTTATTCTATTTATTTGTTATAATTAGTGTCAATTATAATTTATTTATATTCATTAAATGAAATGAAAGGCGGAAACCTCGAATAAACAGAGTGAATAATAGAATAATTATAGTAATTTAAGAAGTAGAAGGAAAAAAATTCTAATTAATGAAAATATAATGTAATAAAATAAGAATAATAAGTAATAAGTAAAATAATAATAATTAATAATAATAATATAATAATCAATAATAATAATAATAATAATAATAATAATTAATTAATAATAATAATAATAATAATAATAATAATAATAAAAAGATGATGATGCTCACTGACTACTACTACACTAATACTAACCTTTTAAAAAAAACACTACTGAACTAATAATAATAATAATAATAATAATAATAATAATAATAGGTCTTGCAAGTGATAGATCATGGATATTCATATATGGATATAAGTATATGAAATAATAAGATATAAATAATAAATAAGAAATAATAATAATAATAATAATAATAATAATAATAATAGTATTTATAAATATAAATCAAATATACATATTTAGGTTCCTAAATGATACCTAAATTATATAAGTAGTATATACCGTAATATAAATGAAGTAATAAATAAATATATAACGTAATATATTATATATAGTGAGATATATAGTAAGTTATATATAATATTTATAGAAATATATATATATAGTGGTCATTATATAGTTTAATATCACAGTATAAAATTAGTATTATAAAGTTATATGATTGAGTAATACGAGTTGTGCCTTCTTAAAGTTCTTTTACAACTGAGTGTGATAGAGGAGCGTTGAGTTGATGCACCAAACTCTCTGCTTTCAGGTGCAAAAGTCGACGTAGCGTCCAGGGTTATAATGAATTGATAAACTTACGACTGCGCGAATTTTATTGTCCTACATCGAGATGATTACTCAGAAGGAAAAAAGGGGATGTGTATTGTAATTGTGATATACATTAACCGGATACTTCTTACATTAGAATCAAGATTCTCTTGCTGTAACATGCCGTATCCGGTTGCGTAGACGAAGTACCAACAATAGACCGAGCACTATTGAAAAATCCTGAAACGATGTTTGGGGTGCACTATCGACTAACTTCTATCAACCCTTTCACACGTTGTAAACGTATTTAGAAAACGTGAGCGCCAATAAAATTATATAAGTATATATGACTAATAAATAAAAGTATAGAATTAATTATAAAAAATTATTATGTACCTCACTAGATAGTATTATATATTATTTAAGTATTATAATATATATATATAGGGTGACTATATATAATATATATGGTTTATATTAATATATATATAATGATATAGTAAACTAATATTTATATATAATATACATATATATATATATATATATATATATATTATATATATTAGTATATAGTAGTATATATATATCCACCTGGCCAGGGTTATATATATATATAATAATAGAATACTCGATAACACTTATAAATAATAGCTACAAATAAGTATTGTTGGTCTCCGATCATATAGTTATATATATATATATATATATATATATAACTGATTATATATTTATATATATATATTATAGGTTACTCATCACACACTATACGAAACTTCTTATTAATGGCGGAATTGATCCTGCTATATTCTGGAGGCCACCACACAAGGTGGGTTTGAGGTTAGTACACGTTGTGTAGTTAGTAATTAGGTTTGAAACCCTAGTATTTGTAATGTATTTACCTCAACCTATCACTAAATTACATACATTTTTAAAATGATTTTCAAATACTTGCTTCATTTTCATTAATTAGAGAAGGCGCCTAAGGTGGTGGCTTTCCATTATATATAAATATATATACAACTTCAATATTCTTCTAACTTATTCTTGACTTCTTATATTCCCGAAATGTATACATAAGTTCTACTCGTAACCATTATATATATATAATTATACCACATGCCTTTATATAAACAATAAAAAGTAAAATTGATATAAATCTAAATATCCTTATTCAGATACCAGCAATATTAAATATATATATATATTATAAATAAAATTATAATATTAATATATATATATACTTATATATATATATACTGTATTATAAACGGCCTATTTGGATTGTAAAGTACATAAAATAATATTTCTAAAATAAAAGCAAAGTAGTTACTTTTTATATTTTATTATTTCTTAAATAATATAAATTAAAATCAAGATATGTAAATATATGGTTATATAATTAATGCAATGTTAACAGTGTAACACAATGGGTTCAGTTCACAGTCATTTAATAAGCATTTAGTGAAAGCAGACAACTATAATATTATCTATATTAATCAAAACATTGATTTTTTCCAATGTTTTATTTAATAAACTATGATAAGTAAGTTTTAAATGCGACTTCTCTTCTTGTAACTTGAAGTCTAACTCTAAGAATTGCATGCATAACTATAGAAAATCCCCCCCCCTTTTTTTATCTTTTTTAACACTCCTTTTTTTTTTTATTTTATTGCATTTAATTTTTAGATTGTTTCTTTATTTTATTATATTCTTTTTATATTTATTATTGACCTTACTTTTTCTCTTGGGTTCCAGCTTCCCTGTCGGTTATGTTATGAAAGATTCTTACATTTCTTAAATTTTAATCTAAGCCTCTTTCCCATGCTCTCAAAAATAATAAACGTTATTCATTTAATTTATCCGATAGCACCATTGAAAGTCCAATGAGTAATCTCTCTTGATCAGTTTCTCTACATAAATCCCTATAATGTTGATTCTTATTAACACCGGCCCTTGCCTTGTTGGAGATCTTCGGAACAAATATATTTTTATTTTTATATACAACCTGTGAGCCAGAGCGCCTACGCATGAATAGCCACGAATAGCTTTCTGTCCAGTAATAAGCACCATTGTATCAACAATGTGGCATCGATGAGTGCCTGCCTTGCTGAGACGATCAGAGCTTTGCCGTGCACTGAATACGAAGTTTGTGAACACCGAAACATTAATCAGCACTTCCGGGTGCACCCCTTGGTACATTTTGAGATTGGGCGCTTAATCTCAACAGTAACAGTGTGCCAAGGCAATAATTTCAGGCCATTTAACCTTCATTCTCCCTATCATTAATCATACACCTTAGTGTCACTATGAGAGCTTGATTTAATTTTTTCCGCTAGTCCGTTCGAACGAGGAATAGCGTGAGCTGATAATATTATCTATGGTGAGTTAGGTTACACAGTCATTAAATATTTGGCCAGTGAACTGGCTTCCCCGCGTCAGAGAGAGCCTTGTGTTATAGTATGCACAGAACGGATAAAAAAACTGCGACGAGAACCCCACTAACACACTTTCAACACCGAGATCGACCCGTGCGCCTGCCTAAAGAGATAATAGGCGAAGGGATACTTACTAAATCTGTCTATGTTGATAAAAACAAGCAGATAATTGAACCCCATTCTACACGGGAGCTTACATAAGTCCACTACATGAAGGGTGTCAAATTTCTCCGAGATCTTCCGTTAAATCTGCCGAATTCTCTGGAGATATCCTAGTATTCTAAACGCTAATGTTTTTAGCTGACAAGAACGTCACAACTCTGTATAAAATTCTTTACTCTTAGCTATGCTATGTAATCTGATTGCATGAAATCTCGCTTTTTTTTCAGAATAGTCAAAGATTTACACAGTCCCATGTATCAATTTTTGTATTATGTATTTTCGTCTGAAGAAACATGCATTCACACAGAATTTCCATGATACACTCGGTACAATATTCTACTTGTCTGATGAGAGGATGTAAACGCCCAAAGACAGCCTTTGCCCGATGAGGATGAATCTCCTATTTGTAACAGCCTTTCAATTGTCCATCTAGTTTTTCGAGCCCTTTTATACATATCACCTCATGACCATCAATGATCACCTGATCTTTAAGAACTTACCTATCACTTTGAAATCACTCCATAAATGAATTTTCTTCATACATTTCATAAATATTTCTTCTAACCTCTTAATTACGGTAATGTTCTTCTCTTTTAATTTATACAATATAGATCATCATAAAGATTAAATTATATCATCACCAGCTTCGCTACTATTATCATTGCCACTATTATTGAATACTACTACTACTAATACTACTACCACTATCGCTTTATTATGTATATATTATTATTAATATTTTATTATTATTATAATAATTATTTCTGAAACTATTATGATCAAATAGAAAATTATTACAAACTAAATCAGGTCTAAAATTATTACTAAAGGTTTGTTAAAGTAATTTATTATTTGATTATTATTATTATGTTATTATTAGTTTATTTATTTACTGTTTAATATTCAAATAATTAGTACTGTAGCTATTAATTTATTCTTTATAATTTTATTTGGTCTTCATTAAAGAGTTATTATAAATATTAAATATTATTATATTATATATTATTATTATTATTATTATTTTTATTCTCATTATTAATATTCATTATTATTAAATTATTATTATTATTTAAATTTTACACTAATACTCCAGAATAAGTTTTTGTTCTTTTTTAATCGTTCGGTTTAAAGGGCTTAACCCTTCCACTACGGAAATCAGAGAATTCCATCCACTAAACTCACTCCTCCAGTTTAACTCCTTTTCCTAAATTGAACAATTTCTTTTTGAAGTCCAAACACGCCCACTCTCCTCATTTGCATACAAGTGAGATTGCAATTAGCAATAACCCCTAAGCCTCTATAAATCTTAAAATCTCTTTATCTGTTAGCACAATTCTGTCAAAATTATCGCCAATTTTATTTTATAGCCTTGAAGAGACTCAATTTAAACTACGGAATGTCAAAATTTGCTAAAATGGTGTTCAATAAATATTTAAGTATTAAAAAATGGCTTCATGAAACTTTTATGTGCACTCTTTTCTGATATAAGCGTAGATTATACCCACTTTGCTGATACATAATACTGACTTTTCCCTATTTGCAATTAAGGTAAGAAACGTATATTTTGTAAACTGTATTTAATTGACTGACATTAAATAATTCCTTAACTTATAACGTGTAAGTGTCAACTTCCACCTCTATAAATTAAAGTTATGACGTTAAAAGTCGAATAAAATCCTTTGTATAATCTGCAAAATTTATATTTTCTTCTTCGACATTAAAGCGCTTAGGCAATATTAAGTAAGCTCGTCTTACCTTAACGGTATTATAATAGTAAAAACTCAGTTTTATTCATAGGGAACGACAATAGTATATAGTGGCACTTATCACAAACATTAGTTCCTGAACTTAATGCTTCTTTGGAAATGCTTGCTCTGCTTCTACTTTCCCCAAGGCAAATCCTCCCTAATGTTAAATGGATGGCGATGCGGATTTTAACAACATAATAATCGAGAACATTTG